>OMNV01005351.1:180286-202251 GCA_900303265.1 Brotula barbata | reverse complement strand
TTTTACCGTAGCATAGGGACAGAATATAGAAACCTCATGTAACATCAACGCTCATCTGAGGACACAGTTTTCATGAGACAGATAAATCGCAGCAGTTGTAGCCAACAGCAGCTGCCACTCATAAAAGTGAGGCACGTTTAATCCATGGATAAAATCGCACACTCATGGCTTTGGCATTTACAATACTCGCACTGCAGGATTTTTTTTTTCAAACCAACGATTCTTTTCATGCCTCCCTTGGGGAGTCTTGACCTGCCTGTGTTTACTTCTCTGTTTTAACACATTGTTCACTACAAATGCATATGAAAGACACTGTTGAGATGAAAACAAGAGCAGATCGGTTTTGTGAAAGTTAATAAGTGGTCATTGCATTGTCCACTGTGACTAAGAAGGGGGTTTTTGGAGCTGAGGACATGATGTTCTTGTGGGCTAATTCCAGCACATAGCCAGGCCTTGGCCGCTTGAGCCCAGCCTGGCACGAATCGATAAGAGCCTTTCCCTCGCGGTGAGACGAAGAGGAGAGTGCAGGGCTTAGCTATAGCCGACAGTGGTCATGAATTTACTGTAAATAGATGTTCGCATAATTTGCGCACACACGCATGGTGGCACACATGTAAAACATGTGCAAAATTCCACATACGAATTCGCACATAGATGACTGGGAAAGTAAGACTTCCTTAACTGGGTTAAATATAGCTTCACGCTCCCTCACTCACACACGATAATGCACACACACAGTAAGCCCTGTTAAATCATTGCATGCAGACAGCCAATTCAGGAAAAGCCAAAAACATCAATCATGGTCTTGGTTTCTGGGACGCAGATTTCTGCTTTCATAATGTTAAAAGAGGCTTTATGATGTGAATGTACTCCAGAATACAATATTTCCAGTAAAGCAGGACTGCATTTATTTTGGTACTGTGTTAAGTACCTCAGTGGCAGTTCAGAGCTACTGCAGCTTTCAAATGTGTAAAATATCACAAAATCTCTGCCTGCTTTAGTGACATGTATTTGCAATATGAAATGGGTGAATTCAGAACAATAATGGGAGGACAGATTAATTGCCCTACCCTTTTCCTCTCCAGTCTTTCCTGCTCCTCCTTCTGGAAGTGTTTCTCCCTTTCCACGCGCTGCTTCTCCGCCTCTTCCCGAGCTTTAGCCTCAGCCTCTTCTTTCTGAAACACACACAGAGACCACAATTTTAATGCCGACTGGAGGAGGAAAAAAATCTCTCGGCCAAAATTACATGCCTTTATACGTAACAAGGGTGTGGTTGGTCTGTGCAATTATTGTTTACAACCTCAAAAGGGTTATTTTCCTCTACCTTTGGGCTAAAAAATGTCTATTTCCAACATATACAACCTCATGAGCACAATTCAAAGTGAAACACAATACTAGAGACTCAGCATGATTGGAGTAGACCTAACCACAAATGCCACTTCCCTTAAAAACCACAAGGGGGTGGCAAAGTGTTGGATGAGATAAAAAAAAGAGGTACTTGACAGGGCAGTGCTGCAGCATGGCATGCTGTGGGTCTACAGGATAAACAAGTACTCTGATGAATGGCCACATTTCATGGCTCAGTGGAAATCACTTCCTATTAATCAAGGATAATTGCTTTCTACTTCTCCCCAGCAACATCCGCAAACACAGGAAGAGTCGACATCGTTCATTGAAGTTATCTCACATAGTGAAAAGGCCCATTCATTCTATTTATTAGATCACCGGTTCAGATTAATAATTACCAACAAGGGCGACAAAGTCACTCTGACGTCAAAGATTTTTAACAAAACAGGTTTGAAAGGCGGGTGATGCTGCAAAGTTCCTGCTGTGACACACAAATAGGTTGTGTGCTGAAGATAACAGAGTAGATGGGCTCGTGTTGTAGGGGTGTTTGTGCTTTTTCTGTGATAAACATTGTCTGTAATATCACACAGGCTGGTTTCATCACCAGTGAAGGCTCAGTGGGTACAGCTCTGCTTTCGTTAAGGTCCATTCACTACTTCCTCTTCTATCTGACCAACACGTCCACTCTGCATTTCTTAAATAAACAGAAAATATTCTCTATCCTCTAAATCTGCATAGGAAGAGAGGTGAGTGACCATCGCCTTTTTGTCTTTCTTTTGAAGTATACTACTGCATGTTAAACATTACTCAGCCCTTTTAAAGTCTCCTTAAGACCTTGATTCCAGTGGTTTCGTAAGGTCTATAGATCGAGAGTCAGCCGACCTGTCTCTGCAGCCGTTCGTTCTCCTCCTGCTCCGCCTTGGCTCTCTCCTGAGCCTCCTTCTCGTCCTGCAGCCGCTGGGCTTCATCCCTCTTCCGCTGCTCCTCGGCCATGGCACGGGCTTCCTCCTCCCTGCACCGCCTCTCCTCTGCCTCCCTCGCTTTGCGCTCCTTTTGTAGAATCCTAAATGGGACAGACGTCGCTGATGATGCGCTGTGTTGTTGTGACCGAAATCTTTTTGAATCTTTTTAAAAGCCCTTGCATGTATTCTACTAACAGAACATTTCACCTTCAGCTCACAAGACCTTTACTGTGTTGAAGTTTTAATGTGAAGCAGAGGCAACAAGAAACCAAAAATAATTTGACCAAATGAAAACAAATGGATGCATGTGTGAGATCACATCAATTACAATCAAATATTAGTATCTTAGATTAATAATCTTAACAGGAAATTCTTTGTACTATATTCTGTCATTCATTTATTTGTGTGAAGATGACAGTCAATGTTTATGACGTTCATTAGACAGATAGGTAGATAGGTAGATGGATGGATGGATGGATGGATGGATGGATGGATAGATGGATAGATGGATAGATGATAGATAGATGGATGGATGGATGGATGGATGGATGGATTATGGACGGACGGATGATGGATGGATAGATGATGATGGATGGATGATAGATAGACAGATGGATAGATGATAGATAGATGGATGAATGGATGGATTATGGACGGACGGATGATGGATGGATAGATGATGATGGATGGATGATAGATAGATAGATGGATAGATAAGAGTGAATAGAGTATGTGTGTGCATGTTAAGCACGTTGAACCCTCCTGACCTGTCCTTCTCCTCCTGCTCGCGGCGCTCCTGCTCTTCCCTCTCCCTCTGCTCGCGGGCCTGTCTGCGTTTTTCTGCTAGGATCCGCCCCGCCTCCTCTGGGTCATTGGTGCCTGCCATGGGCTTTGCTGATGGAGACGGTGCCGGTGATGCTGCTGGGACACAGGGACCTGATTGGCCCTGATCGGGGGATGATGTGGCAGTGGTGGTGACTGGCGTACTGGAGGAAGAGGTTGTGATGGGAGCTGAGGATACAAGAGCAGGGGAACCTAACGAATGACAATTGCACAAAAAGATAAAGACAATGGCACAGATCTGCATATTACATAATGTCCCTGCCACTTCAAAGTGACAAATTCCCATAAATAAGGATGCGGCACAATTAATCCCAAGAACATTCTGAACCAGAATCATTTCCTTCCATGTATCCTGTGAAACATTTTGTCCACAGCTGCAGAAAATCATTGACAGCCACAGCTTTAGCATGAAATCTCCAAAATTGACATTATAATGTATCATATTGATACAATGCAATTACATATTTAAGGCTGATTAGCTCTCCTGTTAGTGTGGTAATTGAGAACACACAGGCTGTATGTGTATCACTCTTTGTTTCCATGGTTGATTAATTCTGATGGTAATCTCCAAGGTCTGCTACTTCAGCTGTTTTAATGAAATGCAGATTTCCCACAGACTTTTCCAATCAGACCTTTTCTTCTCTGCAGTAACAGAGGGCAGGGACAGACATTGAGCAATTCAGTGTGTATACCAAAATAATAACATAACATGGCATGACTCAGCCATTGTTGGAAGCAGAGACTGTCTGCTTCTGTCCAATTCCAGGTGTGATGCATTATTAGTGGGCAGACATGAAAGTTGATCAAAGATTGTTGAGTGGTTTGTAGATGTTCTTATTGTTAAATTCTCAATGTTAAAAAAATAAAGTCATTGTTGCATGTCAAGATGTATGGAATGACTGATCGTCACCTTCCCTTAACACTTTGAACACAAATTCTTCTGTTCAGCTTCGATATAACCGTAAACAGCTCAAGATTACTGACAAATGTTGGAATCCATTTCTGTGACAAATTAAACTGAGCCAAACATCGGTTTTCTCTTATGCACTTGTACTCACTCTTCCTGGCTTCGGGGGTGGCAGGCCTGCGAGGCTCCCTCACTCTCTCCAGCGGTGCGGGGGAGGAAGTGCGGGGGTCGATCCTTGCAGGAGTCCTGGCTCTCTTGGGGCGAGCCTTAGGGGTTGACGGGCTGCCACGTGTAGAGGGAGGTTTGGGGCTGGGGGAGGCAGCAGGGCTCGGGGACGCAGTTCTGCCCTTAGGTGTGGCAGGGGAAGAAGGCCGCTGTCTTGATAAAGGACTAGGGCTGGACAAAGAGAGGGAGAAAGCGGAAATAGAAGAATGAAGGGTGATTATTCTGTAATGAATGCAAACTTACGACTTCTTATAGATCTGGGCTGAAATATTTTTCTTAACTCCAACAGTCTGTCTATTTGCAGGATATCTGTTGAAGTTATTGACAGATTTCAATGAAAATTTGTGTACAAGTGGGATGTGATCCAGGGAATGACATACTAAGTTAATTAGTGGTCGGCCTGATGGTGGTGCTGTAAGAAAAAGAAAAAAAATTTCCGTGGATTCCTTGGGTCTATTAATATCCATCTGCATAGGCCTCTCCCATTTGAACCGAACGTGATTTTCTGTTACTTGAACTATTTTTCCAAAACTTTTTCTTCTTCTTGTTTTTTGATATTCTGCTAGAATGCCAAAGTTGAGTGGGCGTGGCTCCGTTTTCAAAGTATCACATCTCATGAGTGGATTAATCTGTTATTGCATGATGGACCTTTGCATTCACTATTTATGAAAGGAAATGAAACATCACTCTCATATGTTGGCGCTTTAGCAACCACAGCCTTGTCAATAACTTGTTAAATTTCATCACTGGAGGAGCACTGACTGCCTTGTCTGTTGTCTGTTGGTTCAAATCCAATCTGTGTGGAGAACTCCCAGAGAGTGCAGCAAAACACATTACTTCTATACAATCAAATCTCTGTCTTAGTCGAGCAGTCACCACAATATGAACCTGACTTCAGCCATGTAGTCAACATTACATCATCCCTGTAAGGGCATCCTGGGTCATTCTCTTAGAGGGGAACCATCCATTATCCTGAAGAAGCCTTTTTCCCCTCTAAGCCTCTGCTGCAAACAGCAGGGCCAAGCCGTTTATTAACTTTTTGTTGAGTCAAAGGAGCTTCCATCCATTCTATCATGTCTGATATCCATTTACGCTGCCTGGGGACAGAACAGGAAATGTCCACTCATCCACTCATTGCCTTGGCGCAGTTAACGCATGGAATACACTGTCAGTGCAACACAGACGAAAACATGGATGTCATGCTTAGCCAACTCATTGGTCACAAAGAGGCTCTGGGTCAAGGGGATTTAAGGATAAGTCTAATGCTGCAAGATCACCTCTAATAAATGATTACTTGCACAGGATGCAAGGAAATTTTGAGAGATTTGTCCTCTGGTAACCTGTTGAAGGACATTTAATCAGTATTTGAAATAAGCTTCAAAGAATCAAAAGAAAGAATGCTCTCAGTTTTCAGCAATGAGGTGATTTACTGAGCAACTTTAGGATGAGAAACATTTTTCACAGAGTACAACTCCAAACCTCTACCACCGTGACAATGAAAGAATGTCTTACCTTGGATCGGGTCTGTATCTCATGCTGGGTAGAGACTGTCTCTTCTTCAGCACTTTCTCTTTAGCGAGAGCACTTTTCTCTTTTTCATTCTCCCGCTCCTTGTCTTTCTTTTCTTTCTTAGTTCTGTCCATCTGTAGGATATGAGAAGGTAAGGTTATTTCAATATTCAACAATACATACTTTACAGCTTTCTCTCAATTTCTTAACTTGGTGGGTTAGAT
Organism: Brotula barbata; assembly: GCA_900303265.1. NCBI lineage: Eukaryota > Metazoa > Chordata > Actinopteri > Ophidiiformes > Ophidiidae > Brotula > Brotula barbata. The sequence goes on along the minus strand of OMNV01005351.1, from coordinate 196,234 downwards.
TGTGAGCCCACTGACAAAGACATCTGTATTCAATTGTGGTAAAAATAAATGTTTATATAGATATTCAGAATACCTTTTTTAATTACTTTTGTGTTTTCTAAAGACTGTGACAAAGAGAAAGATTAGACACAGTGAAAGACGGGGAAAATCATTTGGCTGACTTACAGGTGTGGAGCTCCGTCTGTGCTGGCGCTGGGTAATGTCTGGCGTGCTGGATGTCACCCTCCAGCGGTCGGCGCAACGATGGTGGGGTAGAGAGGAACACATAGTCAAGGGACTAGCTGAGGCCGAACGGGGACAGAGGGGAGATTCTGAGGACGAATTAAATATATCTTAGTGAGCAAATATTTGACTATGACACAAAACTGTTTCCACAACCTTCTGTCTACTTACGAGAATCTTTGCTGTTGCTGAGGACACTAGCGGCACTGCGGCTGCGAGCAAGGAAAGACAGCGTCGGGGTCATCAGCCGGTCCACTATACTGCTCTCCCATGGACTCAGTGCAACGCCACGGGCTGCAGAAAGGAAACACGGAGCAGAAATTTGATTTCTGGCTTAAAAGATGTGTCTAAAGTGGATGTCATCAGCTGAACCTGTGAGTATATTTTCCCCAAGACATATACACATTCGAATCAGACACTGCAGCATAGTTCTGTGTTTATCCAGACAGTACGTGTACTACTGAATGTCAAAAACACACCACACAGCAATTTGTCTACAAGCCATAAAGACTCCACCTGTATCCCATTATTCTGAAGAAGAAAAAAATCCACAAAACCCCATGAGGCACCGAAGAGATTACAAGACAATGAAGAGGAAGGTATCAATTTTGACTGTGGACTGCACTGATACCACCCAAGGGAGAGGATTATTTGCAATGCTTGTCTAGACGGCGAGTGAACTATTTCTAAGCAGAGCTTTGAGCAACCAAGCAGAGATGTAAGGGTGGAGCATTATTTGTATTCATTTGGGAGAGAGAGTTTCTTTTCAGCTTCAAGGTGTAGCATCCAGAGTTTTCCAAATTTATTATTTCCTCAGAAATGCTGACTCACTGCTTGCAGTCAAACTTCACCCCTTTTCAGACTCAGAACTTTGTTCTTTTTGGAAAAGTACACCTTGACCTGGTTAGTGTCAAACTTTAAAAAAAAAAGAGAGATTTTTATCTGGATGTTAGTCTCTTTAATTTATGCTAATACAATTAAAAAGCTCATCTCTATCATCCAATCAGTAAAACAGACTGTCAAAGTCTTCACATAACCAAGAAGTTATAATGAAAATGGGCACATAGAAGAACCATTTTGACTACACATCAGGGAATGAAATGACCATCACCACAAAATGAATCAATAAAACTGACAGTGAAATGACAGCAGAACAAAATGAACACTGTGCACGACTCATATGTCAAATTATGAGCATGCACAGGAATTCAAATCAAACCCCAAACCAAATAACAAAGCATAAATAATAAGAACTCTGTGATTTAGGTAGATGGAAATGAATCACTGGTCAACCATCACACATAGGAGAGGAACTGAAAACCAAAAAGGGAGAAATAAACAGGACTGTGGGCTGGTTCGGGAGTGATGGACACAGTGATGGTGGGCATTCCAGACGTGGCCTTACTTCTGCTGGGGGAATTCCAGAGGGTGGCCGAGGACTTGGAGAGACGCTTGTTTAGAACAGAGTCCACGTGTTTGGGCAGGTTGACCGTTGACACTGAGCATCTGCCTAAGAAGCCAAAAGAGCGCCACACAGATGTTCACACAGGTCACATGACTGAGACAGAGAAGGGAGCTTGTGTGGCGTGCTACAGTATAATGAAGCCCCTGTAAACAAACACCCACATGCTGCAAAAAGCTCATTCTTGTACTATGTAATCACTTAAATCACTTTAAGTTCACGCACACACATGCGGTACCCGCTGTTCACATCTGGTAGCCTTTGGACATATGGGCAGACTTCCATGGTAATAAACATGTGAACATAGCAGATCACATGCTAGAAGGTCCACATGAAAACCATAACTGAGGAAATGCAAAAATATCATCAAAATACACAACCATGAAGAGGAAGAGAAACATCAAAGTGAAGCATTTAAGGCCACCGACACAATGCCAATCAATAAGACACATAGAGCAAATAACAACCAAACCAGCTCTGGAAAAAGGTTGGTAGACCGAACCTTTGCACCTTTCCAGATTGAATAATCTAAAATTCTTCTTACACTTGGTTAATCACCAATTAGCCCAGCTTCAAGAACACTGGATTTTATTTTTAACTTGAGTGAAATGCCAAAAGTTTCAGAAGATACCAAGTGTATTTGAATACATTCTGGAGAAATCTGCATTAGATGATCTTAAATTTTAAAACACCATAGCTTTACATTTAATTACCCAATTCCCCCGGTTCTGTGATGAGTACAAGGGTTGTGCAAGACAATACAAAACAAAGGAGGAAATATGCATTTCAAATATGCAAAAAAAAGTAAGGGTTAATTTAAATACACTTAGAGGTAGACATGGAGGTCAAGATGTGTACTTTTTTGGGTTTTTTTAGAACACCTTCAACACCCTAAACATGCTTAACACAATGTTTATTATGCTTTGCCTTCATCATCTGACAGACGTCACGCTGCTGAGGTAGTGAGGAAAGGACAAATTGGTTTTGAGTGTTAGTAATTCCCCTCGCATATGCCAATAAGATTGAACCAGAAAACTTCAAACTGCAAAGAGGGCACACCGCAATGTTCACACTCATTTTACGCTCTACTGCTAATGCAGACAGATTTTCTTGGCTGTTGGCATGTCAGGGCATTAATCAGTACCAACTAAGCCTTAATGAGCAACAATTAAATTTGCTGCAGGTCGATAGAATTCTGCTTCGTGCAACCGTTGCAATAAAGCAGCTGAATACTTCTTTCGATTCTATAATCAGTAAAGTCTGGCCAAGTTTGAGGACTGACTGGGAAGAGGCAAACTGTCACTCTCATCAGATTGAAAATGGATTGTGAGACTGAAGCAGCAGAATGTAGTGAATGCATCCCAGATGAAAACAAAACAAGATCTCAAAGCTGTGGCAGCACCCCTGTCATCAATAATGTCTGAATAATTCAGTTGCAAAAAAGAGCAATAGTTTTGAAAGTTCTAGCCTGTGGGGTGAAAGACCAACCAGCTAGGCACTTGAAGAAACACAGAAATTAGAGGAATATGGCAAAAGTTTATACAGGGATACATACAGCATGTCTTTTTAATCATACAGCAGCCTGGGAAATAGGGCGTCGGTAAGCGATCCTCCATTTCACTCTAATGCACTTAGAAGAGTTTTCGTGGCACTGAGAGTGATCGAGTTAGTCACAACCAACGGTGACTCACAGACAACCAGTAGAAATGCTTAGGTCGCACTGATACTGTATTCCAGCGATGATATTTACATGGTGCAACCACGTTTCTTATGTGTGACAGTTAACCTTTAGTGAAAGCCCAAAATAACCCCTTCAAATTCAACATGATCTTGTTGGGAGATGCGTATCGGGTTCCTTTTAGGCCTGTGTACTCACTTTCTTTCTGGCTGGTGTTTTGGTTGATGCCCCCGGCCCAGGACCATCTTTGTTGGCGGATTTCTGCCCAGGTCTTCTTGGTCGACCTCTGGAGGGCGGCCTGGTAGCGTTCCTGGAAAAGCAACGAGCAGATTGAGAGATCACTCATTTAACTATGCAGGACTGGCAGGCAGGGTTGCTGAGATTCTCCTTCAGACTGGATCTAATCACACAATAAATCAGAGTAGCTGAAGTGTCCTTCAACACAACCTCAAATCTCTTCAGGCTGCCACCATCAGCGGCTGATCCTTTCTGCTCAGCGTGCTAACCCACCGCTAACAAAGCACAAAAACATCACAAACTAAAAGCACTTTTTGCCACTCAGCCCATGTACTAGTTCAGCCGTACTTTGTTCTTCTCCAGCTTCTGTTTCTGCCTCTCCTCCAGGGCGGCTCGCCTTTTTTCAGCCTTGATTCGCTGCTCCTCCAGCTTCCTGCGGCGCTCCTCCAACTGCTGCTCCCTCAGCTGCTTAGCTTTCTCTTCCTTCTCCGTCCACTGAGACTTTTTAGCAGCTAAGATAGGAGTTGGACGACAAAGGTTGGAGAGTAAGAAGTTAAGAATACCAATAGGAGACAATACACATCTTCTTTATCAGACATTAGTGATCCGTGATATCTATAAAAGACACTATTTGAAATAAAAACCTTGTTGTAATAGGTTGTTAGTTTCAGGCAGACTCCTGCTTTAACCGGTATGCCCTCTGTATAAAGTGGTGCATTGTATCCCTTTTTGACTTTACTTTTCCACTGAATACTATCATATGTCAAATACTTCTGGGGTCACAAACTAATCGCATCAAGCCCTCATGTCAGCATCAATAACCACCGACTTTGATATGTAAATTGTCTTTCTGTTGCCAGCCATTCAAAGATGGGATGCAGGCGCCTTGTGCAGCTGCTTTGCACTGTACACAACCCACCATATTTCTTTCAAGCAAACAAAGTAAAACCTTCATGCAGAATTGGCCTCTGACAAGAGGCGAGGCGTAGGTCTGTAAGCACTAGATGCAACAAAAGCAACGTGTAGATATCAGATTATGGTGAATGCAATCAACTCTGGAGGCCACCGTGTTAACATAACATCTTCTGGGAGGGACACAGTTCCACTTTAATCGACAAAGAGGAAAAAAAGCAGAGGTATACTGAGAGCAAAACACCTAAGGCGAAGTGTTGATCTCAGCTCTGCTTTATAGCCTCATCATTTAGTTCTGTTGACACAAAGCTTCACGGGTTCCTTACAGTAGATGCATGAAACATTGTCTGGATGACAGACCATATATTGATGTTTTACAGTTTTACACATTCATAACCCTACCTTCCTCTTCAACAAAGAAACCTTTTCAAAAATCAAATGTGTGACTGTGTGACACTGATGGCATTTTTGAACCACTTAACAAAAGCAGCTCGTGGTATTTTCCAGATTATCGGTGCATAGAAAATGCGTTTGAAACTTATCGTAAATACGAGAAGAATGCTAATCGGAATGCTTTCATTTGTGACATCTCACTCATCAGCATCTCTTTATTTCAGAGATTTAAGCAACACATAAACGGCTTCCTTTTGAGTTTTTTAGGCTTAAATTCATTCCTCAACTCTCGTCTGACAGTGATTTGCACTGACATCCAACATCGGACCCTCCTATAGCAAGATCATTAAATAATCATTAATAGAGGCTTGCTCTGGTCCTGCTCACATAAAATATTCATAACATCTCTCACTACAGACAGCTAAGAGAGTAGATTTTGTAAAGTCACTGTCAAAACTTCCACTGAGCTTGAATATAATGTTACAAAGGAATGTAGAATTCTTTCAATTGCACATCTACTACTACTGATCTAATAATACCAACAGTAATCATTACAAAGAAAAGTCTCCCTGGTCACGGTTTCTTTCCAGCTGATATTGCAAACACAAGCTTCGGTGGGCTCTTATCTTACAGTCCATCCAAGAGTATTAGATTAAGCTCACACCATCTGGTGCAGCCTGGTGGTCTCCCCAATTAAACCTATCCAGGGATCTATGGTTTGAAGTGTGTCAACATTCTCTTACTGCCCTTGAGTACACACTGGATTACACACTGGAAACAGAGCATTACTGAACGAGGATGTAAATATAACAATGGGATGCAGGTTATTCTCATTATTGTTAGATGGAGAAATTTACCTATGAACACAATAAACATCTGGATTTACAAAGAACAATAACATAGCTCTGCCAAGTGTAATAAAACTATGGCCAAGATATACTCAGCAACAGTTTCTACAATAAAAATGGTTTCTCTGTTCCAGAGGTAATGAAAAACAGATTGGTAATCAGTGATTTATTTATTTTGCTATCCCGGGTTTTGGATAGATATTTCTGAAATGTAGCACAGAGATGATGATGTGAGGCGACTGTAGCAAAATAAGTGTAAATGAAAAAGTAATGTGGTCCCAATTATATATAACTACCATAACTGCGGAGAATCTCAGAACGTACAGTTTCACTCAGCTTCAGACTATGACTTTACAGCTTTTCCCATTTCTATGGATAGTTTTTTGAACTGTCTAATTTTCATCGTAAACTTGATGAGGTATTCAAAACGATGCTATTCACAGCCAAGCTAAATTTGAGTCAGAGTACATCTAAAAGCCTCTAAGATTGCAATTACAGTGGTTTGTGGTATGTGTGTTGTCCTTAAATACAAAAACAGAAGTGTGGAGACAAAGGGGAGACAACAAGTGAGACAAAGTTCAAACTCAGGACATCACCATCATCAACAGATCCTCTTGTATGTGAAATCATACCAAGTTATACCTTGTTTTTGGGTTTTTTCAACATACAGGAATAACACAAAAAATATTGAATACTTGAATGGGAAATCTATTCCTACATGAATCATTTTACAGATTTAGCTAGGATGGATTAAATGTAGTTTAGAGAGAGTACAAATTTGGATAAATCAGATGATTTTCATGGGAAAGAAAAACACCACAGGGAAAATATGAAGTAAACGATTAAAGAGCTGGGCAAAACGACCAATCATTTGTACCACAATACTTTGATGTTCATCACATTACTTGCTTCTTACAGGATGCATCACAAAGGTCGGAGGAGGCTGAAGCTGTTATGATATGATGACATGATGACTGGGTGTTGCTTTTTGTTTTTGCTGTGGTAAACAACTGGCGAAGGATTTACAAAAACAAGCAAAAACGGTTCCTTGCTGGCAAATGTTTGGCTTATTGCCCAGTTCTAGCCATTAAAACTCAAACTGATAAACCAAAAGTTTAATGGATTGGGTGAAAAGGATATTCACCACTATGACCACCACCACCATCACCACATACACTGAGGTGTCTTACCTTGCAACTTGTTGAGCTCTTCTGCAGAGGGAAGGGGTGAGAGAAAAGACAAAAGCAACTGTCATTCATGCAAAGCAGTGCGCCACCGACATGTAGCCGGGTGGCAATGTGACAGCCATGTGTTAAAAAATGATTCAAGCAGTGAGCGGCAAGCTCAACTGGGACCAATGCAGAAATACAGCCATGCTAGTAAGTTGAAGGGGTTGATGTCGATTGATGCTGTGTGATCAGCTGCTTCAAAGTGTTCTCTGCACACAAACCTCATCAATTAATGTTGATTTGGAAAGTACGGAAATGTTGACGTGCTTTGATTTGCCCCATTGCTTGTGCATGACATAAACATAAAAAAATAATTAACTGATTAAAATTCCACACATTGTAAAAAGGCTAGAACAAAATAATAGTTAAAACAACCAATTTTATTCATGTGGATGCATAGAAATCGATACAAAATGCATTAAATGAGTTTATGCTTTTTAATATTAACACATCGAGCAAATTTTGATCAATGTTGGGAATGTCTCTGCAAATCAGGGTTTGTTCAGATATATTTTAATGTTGTAGTGAACCAAACAACACAAAACAGGCAAAGGTTTGACGCTGCACAAAGTATTTCAGCAAGCATGCAGAAAATTAATATTGTGCAAAACCTCAACCCTGCCCTTTTATCCTCTCCAAAGTTCTGTGCGAAATGTGCAGGCCATCTGCCTGGCAGCAAGTCAGCTTTAGTCAACTCAAGTCAACTCAACACTGACACAACCACAAAATCAAAACAAACTCTTACACACTACACCAGGGGGCGCTCTCTTCATATGTAAAAGGTCCTCTCACTTCTTGTTTCCACTTACCCAGATATTTGGCTTTCTCCTCTCTCCGCTCCTTTGCAAGCCTCTGTCTTTCCTCTGACTTCATGATGTCTGCTATGAGAGTGAAGGAAAGAGAGAAAGAGGGCGATATTGTTTCAAAAAAGCAGCAAAAAAGTTGTCACATCTGCAAAGAGATTAAATGTTATAATTGTTCAAGACCTACTCCTACGGATGACTCTTATATGACTCTATGACACATATATTACATGATGACTCTTATAAACCTTAATATTGGCTATTTTTAAACAGCATACTGTAAGCCAGTTAAATAATATTTAAAAATCTCCCACAAGTCCTATAATAATCCACTTTTTACAATGATTTGTGCCATCATTTTACTGAGTCTTGACCACCTAAATGTAATATAGAAGAAATACTGAGGTACCATAATGTTGCATCGTCCTCAAGATAAGCATGACTGAATCAATAATGTTTGTCTTGTATTCTACTAGGTCAAAGTGGAAAAGGCCTTTAACACTTTTGTATAAACAAGAGAAAAAACATGCCATGTGACACTGACGGGAGACAATGTCAAAATTTCAACAATGATGCTCTACAAATGGCAACTCCTTACATGCACTATATGTCCCTGCTTGTCTTACAGTGAGAATAAATGTAAATCAAAAAATTTGTCTGCTGATAAAATCTCAAAGGTTCTCAGAATTCCACACACCATCTGGACTGTGCGGATGTTGTTATGTGTATCTTATGACTGGAGGGAAACTCCTACGCATCTGCTCGCTCTCTGATGTCTGTTCAAACATAACATTCCTTTCCATACCTTTACAGAACCACTCAGAAGCCCTCAGTAACAGTAAGATTAGCAGAACAATCCACTGAAACTCCGACCCAAACATCCAAGGAAGAAATTCCAAACTACATCCTCGGGAATGATGACAACACAACAGTATATTCATTTACCTTCTGGGGAAATCACATGGTAAAGGGCTAATCAATAACACGAAATGCTGTTTCTTGGTCAGGTCTCACGTTTTGGATTATTGATTCGCTCAAGAAGCTTCTTCAATAATGAAAAACATCTATACAATGCAGTCTTGATCTTTCCTGAGTACTTTGTCATTCATCAACCCTTCGAACACACACACCATATGGTCTAGCTCAAACACAAAAGGAATCATCCCTGAGCAGAGTCTGACAGGGTGAAACGTGACTCATGAATATAACAATCTGCATGCCGCCTCCCCTAAGACCAACCTCTGACCCACTTTGATATATATAGGCCTGTGTAGAGCTCAAGGGAGCTGTGCTGTATGTTGTGATGTACTATTATTTGCAACACATCATTATTTTAATCATAGGTCACATGCACAAGCTTCTAAACGGACGGGATCAAAATATAAAACAATATGTGTTTCTGTTTTAACATCCCAATTTGGACAAATGTCTCAGATGCACACTAGGATCATTTTCAAGATGTGCCAATATTTATGCAGACCACTACCAGAGAGAGCTGCTCATAACTTCACTACTACTTATATTCTCACTACTCAAGGCACGCTGGGTACTTTTCATCATCATCGCCCCCTCTGGATATTGCAAAATAACAAGCTTAATAAAAGTGGAACATTATCTCGTTTGTACTGGTCAAAGTCCAAAAGGCGATCATCAACAGCACATTACTGACATTATCAAACAAAAAATAACACCCTTGGATACACAATGAACTGAAACATTATTCCAAAGTGTTTGGCTTTTATAAAAGCGATGGAAAAGGAACTTGAAAAACAACGGGAAGTTGGGAACATCCAAAATTTTATGAACAGCCTAAATACAGGATTTCTCTAAAATAAACCTGACATTGGCAACATGACAGATCGACATATGACTGATGTGTTCAAGGTCACAGCAAAGTATCCAGTTTGACAGTATAAGCAATTTAGGACTTGGGAGTTTATCCCTCTCACCTCCTGCTACGGGAACAAAGGAAACCATTACCACACCAAATGGATTAATGGATGGAGAACAAAGGGGAGAGAGAAAAGAGGCTTAACATTTCAAAAACCCTCACACACGTTCCTTAGGATCTGTGTGCGCTATTAGCCAGTTGCTGCAAGCAGGACGAGTGCTTGCATTGTGGCAAAAGCTACCGTGAAACCACCAGGGCAAAATAAAGGCCCTTTTTGGTATTACTCATTGAAAGGGGATCCACAAAACCAAAAAGGTAACCTGTCCACAATTCACTAGGTATTTAAAGCTACAATGTTCTCACATAGCAGCTTCTGATCCATGCTTAAGACCAACAAAGAGGAGCTGCAGCAGCTCGATTGGATTTAGCCTTACCCCTGAAAGCGTGTGGTCTCTCTGCCTCTGATACTGAAGCATTACCTAACCGCAACAAAGCTGACCAGCAGAGAGCAGGCGTAAATGGCCCTTTGATAGAGAGCAATGCTTCAGGTTTTTCTGAGCTTCTTTCACATGTTTACCTGAGTCCTGTCAGAGTTATAGGTATAGTTCCAAAAAAAAAAAAAACTTTTTGTTATTACCTTTTTTTGGCCTGGGGAGAGGCGATGCCGGAGATGCATGCGATCTAGGCTTGATGTCAGGTTTGGTGGGAGTAGTTGATGTCCGTTCTGCATCTTTCTTGATGGGTGACTCCATCCTTGGGGTTTTCTCTGTCGTCGGGGGTCTGCTCCCCCCCTCTGGGTCTGGCCTTGTGGGGATTGCGTTCAGTTCAGAGTGGGGCACTGGTCAAAGAGAGTGACAAAAAGCATGAAAATGACAAGAAGTAACACAAGCACAGATATGGAACTCGACCAGTTTGCCTTCATTCCTTTGAGTGCTGCACCGGTGGTGTTTACATGACGTACACTTCCACCTGCATGTGTCAAGTGTGGGGTGGAGCCGCTTCAGAGACGAAACTGAGACGAAAACAATAAAAACATCTGTAGACTATAACGTTTCCTGCTACCACTGAGCAACATTATCTGCTGTGGTGATTACACGATTTGTACAGAAGCGCTTGATAATAGGCCTTAAGCCTGCTCTATTAGCTCTCCACCTTCTACCACTGCTCCACAGCGCTGCTGACAGCCTGAAAACATGACTTGACTCCCTGCGGGAGCAAAACACAGTATCTGCTTTTTTGGCATCTTCATCATTCCACTGAAGTAGAATGAACTGCTCCAAAAAACAAAAAGAAACTTATCAACCTCCCAGAAGTAGCTAGTCAGAAGCTGTTCAATGAAAACTGTACAAAATGGTAGCGAGATTAATATTTAACTGACACAGGCTCATCATCGGTCAATAGTTCCTTGATTAAGGGGTAACTGGGCTGCACTCACAGCACCACGATTCCCATTTGGTAAATGTCCTCCTCGTACATTAGTTTGCTGGCCAAACAAAGACTTTCGTAGGTGGGACTCTGGGCTTTGTCCGCTGAGAGCTGTGCCCCGGCGATCCCTATGGATCTGTGTTAGATCACAAGTTCTTCTACAGAGTCTCCAAAGGCAAACAGTGGGGCGACATGCTGTAAATTATTCAGACTTTGGCTAAAAACAACACAGACAGTAGGAGGTTGTCGTGCAGAGACAAGATTTACTGTACCAGTGCTGTGCTATTCACAAGTTTCAGTGGGACTGCATGAGAGAGTGCATAAATGAGGAGTGAGGTCAGTGCTGTACTACTTCAAAGAAAGAATTGATTATATACTCCCTTTGTATGAAGTAAGCAACTGTATGCTTTTTAGGCCATAAACATCTCCCTCAAAACAGGCCATATAATTTATTTCCGGCAAACTGCTCCCTTGAGAGTAGCACTTTGTTGACTATTACATCTGAGACACAGAGGGACCTTGATACTTGCTGTACAAAGGCCCACGAGTGGAAAATCAGTTAAATAATACAATACAATAACAAACAATAACAAACCTACAATAAAAATATAATATTTTTCATATAGGTTAAATCATTGCATTACATTACATACATCATTACATTGCATATTTGCCTTTTTTTTTATTCATAAGGATACACAAAACTGCCGACAGCCATTTTCCCACAAACATGTTGAAAAAAAGTAAGTTTTTCACTATTTCCACAGTAGAAAATGACCGAGAGGCAATGTCTCACTGATAAGTAAGTCAAATATTTAGCTAATTTCAAAAGTTGCTGGAAGTCCCCAATTAGATCACGCCTTAAAATGTAAACAGCTGCACCTGCCCTGAGCAGGCTAAGACTGACTGAACTCATCTAGGCACGTGGAAAAGCTCCATGAAGAAAAACTGGACAAAGCATTATGGGATGAGGGAGAAAGAGAGAGAGAATATCCCAGTTTGATGTGAGTCTATAAAGGAGTCCATCTGAGAGACGAGGCATTGCCATTATTAAATAAGCATTCCTCGGGCAGGGATGTGCGCGGAGAGCGAGTGGGCCATTGTTGTGGTCTCTGCATGGCAACAGGACAGCAGCCAAAACACGGCAATGACAATGCGACTGAGAGGGAGGCGGGCAGTGAGACAAACTGACAGTGGAGGCAAACTGCTGGAATCTGTATATTTGGAATGCAGTAGAATTAAGGTAAAACAGGCTCACACGACGACTATATTTCTGTGTTTTGCACAGACAAAAGGGTTAGAACTGAACCATCACAGCACCCTGGCCTGTGAAAAAAGAACTCTTGATAAAGAGTTAAGTAGAATAGGAAGTACTAAAAGTAAACAAATGAATGTGGTTGTTTTTGCTGCTGGCTTTTCCTCCTCCATTCTTCCATGTTATTGTATTGGGGGAAAATGATAGCTTGGATGGAAGACTCTGTGATTTAATATATGCCGTTATCGCTCCTGTCCCCACATCATATATCAAACAACATAGTATGTATCATCATATGATCATATTACACTATTTTCTGAAAAATCCCTACGGGTAGATATGACAACTGGGGTCCCAAAGCTGATGAGAGAGAGGGACATTGTATTACCTCATATTCTGTGTGTAGTTTTCCAAACCCTGTAGGACTGGAGCCATAAAGGACAAGTGGGCTGACAAGACTGTGGGCGACTGTTCAGACAATGACCGTAATCTTTATTGTCAATGGTAGTGAGAATGAGAGAGCAGCATACCACAGCGTGCAGGTGTCACTGACACTGAATACCAATGATACCTGAGCATCTGAGGAGGAAAGCAGGCTGGGAGAGGAGAGGACAAGGGAAAGGAGGGAGAATTCTGCTGTGAAGTAAGGGCACGAGAGAGAGGTTCTGTGATTGATGCAGAACTCTGGCTGCTCGTGTTTAAGAGGAAGGACTTAGGGAATGATAGTAGACAGGAAGTTAATGGGGAAAAACATATAGTGTTATGAATATTTCAACACAATTAATTTGCATTATATGGTTTCAGTGATGCAGATGCACATCAGTATAACAGGAAAGCCAAGGACTCTGCAGTGACCCCATCCAGCAAACATGATTGGGACACACCGGCGTGGTGCTTTGAAGAGAATGCTGATGTAATATTTGCACTGCTGTACTAAATGCAATGTCAGATCTATTCAGCAGTCCATGAACACTGTGTTCTGGCTGTTTTTACGGACACAGCTAATCAAATTACCCAGTTTTTATTGTAGCAGTGTTCTCTGCTGATGTATTGTGTATCAAGCAATGGGAATCTCATCATATTTCTAATGTGTGAGTGAAATTAACTATGAGGACCAATGGTTAGTCCAGTGCCATAGTTACAGCCTTGTAGTGCCTGGATCAAGGGCAATGGCAGGAGTAATTAACATAAGGCAACCAAGACTGGTTGAATCGCACCTGGACTTGGTTAAAGATACTTGAAGACATTTTGCCTCTCGTCCAAGGGGCTTCTTCAGGTCAAGTGTCTTCAACCAAGTTCAGAATTGCCTTCCACTCAACCCTTCTTATACAACCATGACCTGGGTGACTGAGAATATTTACAGACATATCCTAAAGCAATGTTTGTGTAAACTGGTAAAACTCAAATTCAAAAACAGAAATGAGCTGGTTCAGAATGGGATTGAAACTAAGAAACCACAGTCAAAACCCTTTACAGCACCAGCACAGTACATGTACATAATTCATATTCATGAATCAATATACACCCACATCCTCCATACACAGCTCACCTTGAATGAAATCAATTTGGCAACCATTGGTTACTACTGAAAATGAGAGGTGCGTGCGGATAAAAATAAACAGGCATTTATTATGTTTGATGTATGTGAAGTAGCGCAATATTATAAGCAGTTTTCTGACTCTATAACTATGTCATTAATCCCAGAAGTTTAAATGAGGTCAGAAGGAAGGAAATAGTTCATTTATCTAGAAAGAGTGCATTTTGAAAAATGTTCTTTGTTTTACTATCCTACGGAGTATCAGACAGGACAGCCAGGAAGTGGGCCAGATAAGGTTCAGAAATCTGTGGCATGTGGTGTGTGTTGTGTGTTCATGTGCTGAACATAACCCCATCACCGTGCTCTGTATTCCGTGGCACCATTGGACCCATCTGCGCCATTGTGTCTCCCTGTGGGGCCTCTTCGCTGCAGGTATCAAACAAAACCTTAGGCCCTCAAATCGAGACATTTTCAAGCAGAAATGATACAAAGAAAAAATCTATCTCCGAATGGTCAGCAGGATATACAAAGGCACCCCTGCAGCTATGAATGTACGTCTGCATGCATGAGCACAGTGTGTAAACCAAGTGGCAGGTTGAGAATCAGCAAGTAATCAGCACAGACCCAGCACCGTTTCACGGTCGTGTTGTGTGATACTCGCAGAACATTTTGCACAGGCCCAGCAAACGCATGAATATATTCCATATTAATGAGGGAATCCAGTATTTTACATTTCGGCTTACATTTCACATTTAACAGAAATCCAATTTCTCAGCAAGTTGGCGGAGTTTCATGCAAGACAGCCTGTTTCCTCATTTTTGCTGCCCTTACTTAAATTGTAACAAACACGGTTTAAAAAAAAAAAAAAATCAAGGACACAAGCTTGTCCCCGTTAATGATCTAGCACCATATGTGTGTGTAAGAAGCATTCCATCATAAATAGATGAGGGGTGAGAGAGGATGTCCTTGAAACGGCACGTGGCTAGGACAGAAGCTCTTTAACATCTCAACGTGGTTTATGTAAAGAAAGATGTAGGCTCAGGCCCAAGTGTCAGGAACAGCCTTGAGACAAAATGCCACACTCCTATTTTTCTACCCATTCATCAGGATCATAGAGTCCCTGTGAAGGCAGGTATGGAAAGATTTTGTCATGTCTAAAACACAAGACACGTGACAATATGACAGAATCAGTAAAGAATGGCCAAACATTGTTATGAAAGACGCTGTTCAATGACAGCTCAGAGCAGGAGAGTCTCTGTTGAGAACAGCTGTAAAAAGCAATAATGTATGACATCATGTAGAATCCACAAATTCTTTATGTCGCAAGACACAGCAAATGTCAATACTTTGGTCATTTTCTTCAAAACTTACACACAAATACCACAGAAAAACCTGAAATTGCTGCACAGGAACAAAGAGGTAGAACACAAAGAACTCATTTAATTGTTTCTTTCCCTTTAGGCCAAGATATTACTTGTACAATACATGTTAGGTCTCGTCTCTAATAGTGCCCTTTGAGTTTACACTGCAACATCTAGAGCACTGCCACCGTCTTGCCAAGATGCTAAGTGGAGTAAAAATAAAGGACAAGGAATGGAATATTTATGAAGCCAAAAGCAGCACTCTCAAGCAGAATCCTGTCTGTCTCTAGATAAGCAGATAAGACATTTGGAAAATAACAAGAATAAATATGGATTTATAAAGCAAGGGCACTACATAGTTGCAAACTCTGAATACACATTAATATGAAAGACCCAAATTAACTTGACAAATGGGAAGTGAATGCAAAAATGGAAATGAGGCACGCATGAAGCTTGGAAATAGAACTGAGTGAAAGCTGTGAAATCAAAAGCCTGGACAGGGAAAAGGGCGGCAGCCAAAAAAAGGAAGGAAGAACTACGGGAAACAAAAAGCGAATGGATCTGCATTTCATTTAGGGTGGGCCAGAGGACTAATGAACTACCTCATCGCTTACCCCCCTAACCTGCCGCCTTTTCACCCAATGTCCTGCTTGCCCTGTATAGAGTGATGTAAGAGACCAAGGGGGCCCAGACAC
>OMNV01005351.1:92148-180266 GCA_900303265.1 Brotula barbata | reverse complement strand
ACAGGAAGCACAGTGTAAACAACAAGTAGTGACTCTATGCCAGATAAGGCTCTGGGTGTGTGAGTGTGTGTGTGTGTGTGTGTGTGTGTGGGTGGGTGTGTGTTAAAAGAGTTTTCATTACCATGACTTAAGTGTACGTGGAACTAAGTATTATCATTATATCAAAGAAATAAGTGAAACCTAAAGAAATTATGGAAACAATCTGCACTGAGGTACTTGAATAAAATATAAGATTTTAATACACTCGTCACTAAGGTATAAGAACAGGACAAAGATACTCTGAAACTGATGAATCCACTCAGCCCATTTCTGCCTACTGAGAGGAATAATGGCTTTGCATACCAACCATTTGGCCAAAGACGCCTCAGAAGATAGCATTCCTTCATGGCATTTCAATTGACCAGTGAATAGTAATGTCTCTGTCAGTGACTGCAACAGCTTTCATCCCATCACCTGGCCCAGACTCAGGATAATGCCTGGCTTTTAGTTGCTCCTCTCTCCCCTGCACTGGTGCGTGTGCCAAAGCCAACGTGGTGATGAAAAGCTATGCTTATCTGAAACAGTAGCAGTTCCTGGGGGTCCCCGCCTGAGCTGCCGCCACCAACATGCTCCCATATACACACACGAGTAATGTAAACAGCTTGTCAAGCCATTCTCGGTGACATCACAGGAAGCAGGGGGGATTTCTGGCCTGCACAGGCTGCCATTCATAACTAGAAGTGCTCAATCGGCATGCTGGTCGGTCTCCCCTGGCAACCTGTTCTACATCCCTTTTTGGGGGTTGGGATGTGACAGTGTGATCTAATCCTCACTGGTCCTAGTGTTGTCTAGTGTTGCCTGGCCGTCTGTCACAGTGTCCAGGCACAAGGCTCGCAAGGTTCTAATCTAACACCTACTGACCGGAGGAGTAATGCTTAAACAAACATTCAAGGGCAACATGGTCAAGATTTATGATCCAATGGATTCTGAGTAGCTTGTTTATACATGGTTAAATAAGTAGGAAACATATGGTACATACTAATTGTAATCTTACTCTTCTGTCCACACTTCAGGTCAGACACACTTCAGACCTGTGATGTCAATTTGCCTGACAGGCTGTTCGTCAACGTCACTGTGAATTTCCCAGGTGTCTAAGCCATTTCTGTGACTATCTTGTCCTCGTAACACAGTTCGCTTCCTATATTTCACAGAATGACGGTCTAAAACCAACCTACTGCAGAAGTGGAGACAAACTGTATGACCTCATTGAAAAGTGGCCCCACAGCCGGTGATTTGTTGAAATATAGTTGTTTTCTTAACAACCACCTAAAGCAAAAAAATCAGACCAAGGCAGCAATATTGTTAGCATGCAACATAGAATTACACCCAACAGTCCTCATTAGCTGGATTTTGTCAGCCTCATACACAAATCTAGAACTTTTCTTTTGGCAGCACGGTCCAATTATAGGTTTTATAATCAGACCCTTGACTGCAGAGGAGGCGAAATGTTCAAACCTGCTTCTCACAAATGAGGATGCTCACACACAATCACGTCTGCTGCAGCGGCAACTCTTGGCCCAGTTTATTTTGTAAATTAAGAGGACATAGGTCATCATCATTAAACAATAGATAATGGACACAAATCACAGCACTGATGATACTTGCTACATCTAATAAGGTATGTGTCAGGTGTGCTGATAAGGACCAGCACTTTAGCTGAAGTGTGTCTGGTCTAATATTAGTAAAAAGGTCTGGTGACTGGAGCTTTCAGATGACCAGAGCACAGCTTGTCTGTGATATTTTCAGACGTGGTGGAAGTGGAAGGAACAAGTCCAAAACAAGACTTCCCTCCCTTGCGTCCTCGCTGCCAGAATTTAGGCCACACCACTGCAGTGCAGGCCTCTTTACATTCAGTGAATGTGAGTCAGACAGGGGTTTGGTGACGAGGATGCTTTCCAAACAGTGGGGGGAGGGTGTTTTTGGGGGCCAATGCTTTTAAGGTAAGGGTTGTTGTAAAAAAACACAGCATGTGGCTTTGGCATTTTGTCACTTTCTCACTATCGGCATGTTTGCAGCTGTGCAGTATTGGTCCAACAACAAACATGCTTTTGGGAACTTGAGAACATCCCTCGTTTCACGCTCACAAAGCAGGACAAATTTTGTTGCCTCAACTACAGTTACAAATGCTTGTTTCAGTCCAGATGGGGAAGTGTTGGGTAGCGCTCACAAGGTGGAAGCTTCCCCGAGCAGATGTCCACCATTTTAAATGCTCATCTTTGTTTTTGTACAAAGCAAAACAAAAAAGTATCAGGTAAAAGTTTGTCAAAAGTCTTACTGCAGCGGAGAAAACAAACAAGGATCTCACTTAGTACATGTACTCACTCAATACTCAAATATTTGTTCTGATTGCAATAAAACGCTAAAAGGGGATAAACCGTACACATGCATGGAATCAACAGAGGTCCTCTATTCTCTAAGAATCGATGACGTGTTGCTCTATTGCAGTATGAGGTAATTAAGGGGTGTACATGCTTGTATAAAGAGATTTATAAATGCATAATGTAGGACTGTTACTCAGAGTCAATTTGTGCCAATTTCTTTCTTTCTTTCCCCTTCATGATGCCATGGCTGAAGGGGTTTGGGTGATTGCCTGGTGAACAAAGAAAGGGTTGCTGGTTAGATACCATGTTCCTCCATGTTGAAGATCCCTGAGCAAGAACCTAACCCTAAATTGCTCCAGACAAGCAAGTGGGCCTTGCATGGTTACCTCGGCTGTCGGTGTGTGAATGTGAATGGGTATATGTGAGGCAAACTTTCTAAAGCGCATTGGAAAAAAGCACCATTTGCAGTCCTTTAAAAAGCCATTTTATTGCCTTAACTTGATAGAAGTATTAAAGTGACACACAATAAATCAACTCATAGAAAAGGAACTGATCATTGTTAACTCCCTCACCAATAATCTTATCTGTGCCACCAGATGAGAGGTTCGACATGACAGCGTTGGCTCACATGCACCAGTTTCCAATCGATTCCACTGCGTCTTTGCACTGACCTCTACTTTCCGTCCATATTCTGATCAAATGCAGCAGATGCCATGAGCTTGAACAGCCTGAGTGCAGGTTAATGGACATGCTGTCTCCTTAATTTGTGCGCGGTTAGAGAGCTTCCTCTGTTCGTCTATAAGAAGCCCGTGTCTGGGTGGTGTGATTTGCGCCGTCTGGGTGCCACAGAATCCAGCACTGACGTGATGCTGCTCTATATGGGAAGTTGCACTCTTCAGAAAGTGTCTGTCAGCTCTTCCTCCCTCATCTCTCATCTTCCTCTCTTTTTTTCTCACTCTGTCTTTTTCTTTCTCATTTCCTTTTGAACGTTCTATTTTTCAAAAACAAAATATCCATCACCGATACGAAGATAGGACCATGCCTTACACTACATCTCACATCCTGATCTTCCCACAAAGTCATGCACACGGACAAAAACCTGCTGTACCAGCATACTTGCTCAAAGTTTTAAGAAAAGACATCAATACCCCAGGGCTGGCATGAGTTCAGTCAGTTCTCTGTGACTCAGATCTTTCCTTCGGTTTCTTTCTCTCTCCATTCAGGGGCTACTCCCACTCTACACAATGTGCTGAATGTGGGATTGGCACATATCTGAACATGTAGGCAAAGCTCCCATTCCTTTACACCACCAACATACCCCGATCTTGCAGCTTTTAGCAGGCGAAATGGCAAAATTCTCAGTTTGCGTCTTATTCTTTCAATAATAGCATTAGAGGGCTTAGTATTTCACCAATCCTTTTAGCTATGCAGTTTATCGATTCTTCTCGTAGGTAACAAGACTTAAAATGCCTGGAAAGAAAAACATTTCAAAATAATCTGTGATTGCAGCCATATACACCGACTTAAGTGGATTATACAGGATGGGACTTGCTCAAGGGTTATTCCTCTTTGTGAAAACATCCAGTGATACGTAAATGAGATAAACAAATTGTGGAGTTAAATGATGTAAAGGACTTGAGATAAATTTCAGACAGTCCATTTCACATAATAATCGTGCATACAATCTGGAAAATGAAAAGTATAAAAAATCTCTTACTTTGAAACAGTAATGACTATCCTATATCTATAAAACAAAACTTAACTTTTTTGAGCCATTGAATGTTCATTTTCCTTACATTTCTCTTAATTTTGGATATGTTGGGTGTCCTTTCATACAGATTTCCCCAGAATGCATCCTGATATTGGGCTTTTCACTACAATTGAAAGCAAAACGTGACCCATTAGCAGTTCCCTCAGAGACGAGGTTAACATGGTAATAGCTACGAATGTTTTTGGGTTTTTTTGGAATGAAGTAAAACGGGCCATTGTTACTTTATGAATTTTGAATACTAATTAGGATGAATGAAATGTCTCTGCATGAGAATACGCCCTGACAACATCTTCAGAAGGTAGTACTACTAAGGCCATGTCATCTTTACAGATGAGCGGTTGGGGCTTAAATAAACATTACAATGGTTGCCAAAACAGTGCAAAGAGACAGTACAGAGATGATCTTCTTTAAAGGTCCTGAGAGATTTTAAGTTCCTAAAAACAAGATATTATGGTTCACAGCTAGGGTAGACCATTTCAGATCAGCTGATGTGCTACTTACTGATATGTTACATATTCACATTAGACCCAAATATAGAGTATATAATCTATATATCCTGGGACATACTGTATCTGAGAGAGGTGGGTTTGACATATATTACTCAATGATCAGACACAGCCCTTGGGTGCACATGCAATCACAGAGTACTATCACACCAGTCAAGAGCTACTCATTATCACCTGAGTCATTGAAGGACTGTCAGGCCTTTTAATTAATCACTTCAAACTAAGCAAAACCTCACTAGGTGTTTCCGTTTCAGCTCTGATAACGGCTTATGACATGGAGCAAAACGCGTCGAGCTTTTAACCACCAATCACTACTTTTGCTTTTTCAACACACCAGTCTACTAATCAAGATTCCCACGGCCAGGGTGGAGCTGTGCTCCTCTCCTTCTTGATGCAGAGCCAAAACAAGCTGTCCTCCCTCCCTGTAGCCCCTGTCAGCAGGAAGGAAGTTTTCTGTTGTCCCCTGGAGGAGGTCACATTGTTTGTCCCTCTCTATTTCCAGAACACAGCAATACACAATACTAGGCACGTATGAAAAAGTCTAAACTGCAAATGTCTGAAACTGTGGTGTGCACATCATCATTAGTCAATTGATGGATGGTTGATCACTACATGTAATGACAGGATCACATCTGCTGTAATTACACATATAAAGCAGTAACTACTCTGGTCTAAGTGAGACCATGATACTCTGTGCAGCACTTAAGTGGAGCCTTTCCTTGAATATTTATTGATTTCAGCAGATCACTGGTGCATGTCTGGTGCGCCAGCTGGAAATGAGTGTGACTGGATCTGTGGCCAAAACAATCATCAACACATGATTCGCGGTAAAGCAGCAAAGGGGAGAGGAAGAAGGATGCCATGAGTGCATCACGTTAATAGTGTGCTAAACATAACATAAGGAGGGGGATGGGATGAGACTCGTCAGATTACCTCATCTAGCTCAAATTGTGTTACAACCCGGGTGAATTCATAGAGGTAAAAGGGGTGAAAAGGGGATCACGACGCCACTTTATATAGACGATCATCACCCGCTGAGGCTCGAACCAGATGTTTTCCACTATCGCAAATATCTGATCATAGCACATCACCGTTTGTTGTCATGGAGATTAAAATTTAGTATGGCCGAAAATACCCGCACTCCTAATGGATTATTCATATTTCAGCAGACAAATGCGTAAATAACTCTCCAACCAGCCTGTCTGTGCAACTGCAGCACTGTTTTCAGCCGCTACATCTGCAACGAGACAACCGTGCAACACCATTTTACTACATTCTGTGTGATACAAGACAAAAATGCAAGGCATCTGCGCCAAACTGGCTAGATTCGGATTTATGTGGACTCTTGATAGTAAAGACTTACATGTTGCTCCTGGCAGAGTATTTTCCTCCTTGACGGCGGCAAAACTCGGACTTTCCATTGTTTTGTTCATTCAAACCTTCGGGTTTCGGCTCTCCCTCTCCGGCACTCCTCTCATTCCTCAGGCAGAATGGGGGAAACTTGGTCGAGTCACTCCAGTTGAGCCCGCAACGAACCGGACTGGGACCAAATCGACCAAAAGCCAAAATCCAACCTGGAATTGCAGTCTGTCGAGTGTGGAATCTCCTGGATTAAGTTAAATATAAAATAGAGTCAGTGGGGAAGTTGGGGAATGGGAAATTAGGGGAGGAGTGAGAGAAGTTTCACACTCCAACACTCCAGCTGATGCTCTGTTCGTCATGCAAACTGTCCCACACTGGCCTCCAGGTTGGACTGTACCATTACCAAGAAGGTGGATCCACGGTATCCACTGCTACTATGCAAACTATATTATTTTTCGGCATCAGTCACGTTTGACAAAAAAGACACAAAGATGTTACATTTTTAATCAAGATCTGTCACAATGTCGTGATGTTACTTGTATGAGGAAACAAAAATCTCAACGTAATCAATACTCCCCCTCTGTGATTGGTTCAGCCTTCAAACTACAATGACCACTCGGTGAGTTAGTATCAATATAAAAGCCACTACCTTAAAACTGCCCTGGAAAAAAGACGGATTATTGATTTTTTTGGCAAATTTTTCACTTTTTTCTGCAATAATGCTACATTGTCTGAATTATACTACTGAAAATTACACTTTTCGGGCACAAAAAGGACACCATCAGCAAGATACCTAAATTCTAATACACCAAATATCAACTATGGTTTGATTTGGCGTTGTTATGATGTAATAGCATCTGGTTTGAAACGTCATTATGGTTATTATTATTATTAGTCGTAGTTGTAGCAGTAGTAGTGGCATGAAGAATAAGATGTAAGAGTAGTAGTATAAATATACTGTATTAATAAATGAACTATTCACGGTGGCTGAAATTAGTGAAATTTTCAGGATGAACGTCATATCAACCTATTGAAATTTTACTCCTCAGGATGCATTATTATTCTGTATTTCAAATATATTGTTGGCACATAAGGAACTAGAAGGACTCAATATTATTTTAGAACTTTAAAATGAGTATCACAATTTCTAATTATTATGAAATTGTATGTACTGTGTCACCAGTGATACTTAATAATAGATAGATCAACTGTTAATGACATGTCAATTCAGTGTAATGAGAACATTAAATTCCTGTCAGACTGGTTTTTGTTCAGATGATGGATGCTCAATTTTGTTTAGCAGTTCAGCCCAGAGTCATATGTGTAACTACATATTACACTAATTCTAAACATACAAATGATACCCCTTTGTTTTCAGAAAGAAAGAGGAAAAGTTATGTAACAGTCTTGCAGAGTGTCTTCTCGTCTACCACCTGTGGCTGTATCAGAGCATCTGCCAAGACGGGGGCTGGGCGAGGGACTGATCGGCACGCTTGAGAAGGGCCATCCCTTCACCCTAAAAAGACCCCAGTGGGGCTCCTTTGTGCAGCTGTTGAGTCCTGTTAGCTCAAAACCCCAAGAGCCACCTGTCATTGCAACTGGAAAGTGGGGGGTGTTGAAGAGGGTGGGGGTTGGGGCTGCTGGAGTGTGTATGCCTTAAAGCTGACTTAAAGTTACCTTTATTTCCAATAACATCTATCCTCTTTCAATCAAATCTTGTTTCACTTGTGCATTCAAAATTAGGCTAAAATATTTTTGTGTTTCTTAAGATCCAAGTCCCACTAAAGTCATTAGCATACACTGATTATGTTTAATTGGATCACAGATAAGCGTGCTATTCAGTTTTCTCAAAGAGACAATACCATGCAGCGTTCATTTCCAATCCTTTCAAGTCAACAAAGACTTGATAAGAACAGGAAATGCTTAATCACAGCACAATTGTCTCTTACAAAAACAGAGTCAATATAAACATATTATTTTTTCTCTTTTGAGAAAATTGGAATAAGTCCCTTGACTATGTATTCAGATTTCCATGCCTGCTATTGTCGCATTCATCAAATGGAAGCAACTGAAGGAATGTAGACATTTGGACAAAGGATTAAACGGCTTAGAAAATGGATGGATGGATGTATTCAATTTAAATTAACATCCCGAAATTGTTGTGTTATAATAAGCATGCATTCACTATAAACAAATCATAACAATCAAAGCTGGAGATAAAAGGATCAGGATGCACAGGGAGCAAAATCATATAGAAAATCATATTCATTGTGTGTTCCCTACAATAAAAATACAGAAACAATACCATGTAGACAGAGGCTTTCAGTTGTTTATAACAGTGCACTTGTGAGAAAAATTATGAAAATTAGCTTGAAGTTGTAAACATTAACTTTTCTTTTCAAGTGTGCTGGAGATGCACCTTTTACGTCTTTTGTGCTGCTTCTCCAGCCAGTGTATTGAAACTCCAATCTTTTGATCTTTTCTGTCCAGGTCTGGCCTCCTTTTTCGTTCAACACACACACGTGCAGGAATTCACAGTCTGAAAAACAGACCCTTTGGGAATCAACAGAACATGTTCTTAAAGTATTAGTGAGCTTGTTGAACTTTCATTTTCATTTCAACTTTCATTAGCTTTGCAGAAACAAGACACAGTTTGTATATGTTCAAATACAAATATAAACATACGGATACAATTAATTAGACTTTTCACTTTTGCAACGCATTAAAAATTGAGCAAATCAAAAACCTTAATCTATTTCAGTAACACTTTGTATTTTCATTTTCCCTTCCCAAATTGTCCTTATTGTAGATATCTTTGGTATCATTTGGTGCAAAAAATGATTCCAAATGTCAGATCTACTGGAGTAGGCACCAGAAAAAAAGGCAGTAAAGACTTACAAAATGCAGGGGGTTTTCTTGTTTTTTGTACCAAGCCTACCTGTAATCAAAATACATTAATGCACATATAGAATATACCGAGCCAAATAATCCATTAGCGCTGAAGTCTGTCTGCCGCGGACACTAGACTGGGTGCCTGAGCCAACACTCTGATGGGAATATTAAAGGGCTTGGCATAAAAGCATACCA
The DNA here is from genome assembly GCA_900303265.1 of Brotula barbata. NCBI lineage: Eukaryota > Metazoa > Chordata > Actinopteri > Ophidiiformes > Ophidiidae > Brotula > Brotula barbata. The sequence continues at coordinate 171,180 of OMNV01005351.1, read as the reverse complement.
TTTACTGCACTTCACTGTGCCATGCCATGTTAATGGTCCATGCAAAGAAAGATGCATGCAAATAGTGGAAAATAGCTCAGGTGGTCTCCATTAACTTTGTCTCTGATGTGTTTAAATGTTGCATGTCTTGGGGAAGGTCTGCTGATTTCAAAACTGATTCTATGTATTCTACCATCACACTCCTCTTTCCAGTCATGGTTGTTTACGTTCAGCTGTATCTTAAAAAAAAAACACAAAAAAAGTCTGCATCATCTCCATTAGCAAACAACTTGTGTCACCCAGCTGCTGATAGGAAGTGAACGGACCACCGCCTCCTCTCTTGGCGCTCAAGGAAACACTTGATTTTGGGCCTGCAGCTGCACTCCTCAATTATACACAGAGTAGTGACTGAACAGACCCTCACCCTCACACGCACATACTCATCTCATTAATTTGCCACTGATCGCTTCAAGCACTTCGAGCTTTGGAAGAGGCAGTTAAAGGAGCACACTGAGAATAAGCAAGTAAATATAGATCATTACCACTCAGAAGATGTGATTGCATCAGTAAATACACAAACTAAAGAAGGGTTCCTGGTGAGGAGATCAGAAATGAGAGAATTCCTCAAAGTTAAGGGAAGAGGTGGTCAAGAAACGACTGTGCCCAGTGACAGAATCCACAGAAGATCAACCACTGACGGGGGTTTATCCTGCGGTAAGATAACTTTCTTTGATCTGTTATCTCTTTGTCTTAAAGCACTGGCTTATTTGAACCAGAACCATGGGTGTTGATCCTGCTAAAGTCCAACAATACAAAGATCCCCAAGTACTCAGGAGTATTAGAATGTCCTACTCAAAGGTAGACATAAGACCACAAAGATGTCAACGTCTATGTAGACACAAAAAGCAATCTCTCTCATCTCAGTCATGCAAACTTAAGTAGTAACCATCTTCATTTATAAGAAAGGCGTCTCAGATATTACCTTATGGTGGAATAGAGGTTCAAAGCAAACTTAAATTGGATAGATTAGAGTCTGCAAATACACAAAAAGGACATATTAACATTTGCAATCCCGTATTGTGCAAAAACTACTATCTCTTGCAGCGGCACCACTGAACAAACTACATCGAATGAAAACAAGCTGTTTTGCGTTCTCACTCTCAAAGGCCCCTGGCCAAAAAACTCTGTTCTGTTCTGTTCTGACTGGCCATCTGTGTCAGACCTGAGTCGACAACAGTCACAGACTGTGAAACACTGATGCTGACCAAACACCTGCTCATTGTCCTTGTATGTCATAGGAATTTCTAAATACCTGTGCACGCAGATAAATTCAAATGTGTTTTGCACATGACAATTTAAACATGTCACGGCAGTCCAAGACCAACAGTCTGTTTTACCGGATGCACCTCCGTAGTTTTCTTAAGACCAATGAGAGGGGGAAATGACAGAAAGCACAATAAGTCCCTGTTCAAAGTACTTCAAATTGTAAATCAGTAAGTGTGGAACGTATGGAAAGTATGGAAAGTATAATTCTGCCATAAGTGGAACCACCCTGTGTTTTCTTGAACACTGATTTATGAACCATCGCTTGTCGTAGAAAGAGTTCCTTGCTCTTCTTCTTCGCGTTCTTCTGCAAGGAACACGGTCACCACTGCCACAATAAGTCTAGAGGTCAGCTACTCTGAATAGCACGAGTAACCCCGTGCCTCATAATGAAATAACAATAGTCGGAATGTTCACAATGTCCCAAGAGAACATAAACCCAGCCTATGTTATGAACTAGTGAATACACTATCTCTACCTTTACCAAGTGGTAGCAGCAGGGAGAGGCAGCATGAGGATATGAACCTAATTAAATACAATGGATTTACTGCTGAAAATGTTTGTTTACTATTGCAAAATGAATTGCAGCGAAGCCATTTTTCCAGAGCTGATTTTGCAGTTACTGTGTCAAACTGAGTGTCTGGGTGGAAAACCATGGCTTGGTAAATCAGTGATTCAACGTAGCAGAGTCAAAGGTCATCTTCACCTGTAGGAGGGCTGTAGGATCATTTAATTTATGATCATGTTGTCCTTTGTTTCCTGTCGTGTGATTTAATCAGACACTACATCACATGTCACAGAGGAAAAATGAGTTTGAAAGCACAGCCTGAGAGATAGAGTGTGGGAGAGTTTTGTGTGTCTTTTGTTTTTCTCTCCGGGGTGCTGGGAAAACTGTTTGGTTTAAATCATCAAATTTAGTCTCTCATCATGGGATGGGAGCTTGAGTGAAAAGGTTGTGAGGTTTAAGTTTCACATCCAAGACAGACCGGCAGAGGGAAATGTATGTTTCTGTGCTGTATGTTTTAGATATGACATCATCACACTTCTTCTGAACCTGACGATGTTTCATACACTTCCTCAAAGGGCTTTAAAGGTAACCACAATAAACGGTTTCCCACACAGCCCGAGGCTCCCTAGGAAGGAAAAACTCCAAGAACTTAAAACGTGTAAGACAAAGCGAAGAAAATTCAAAGAGATTCCATCTCCTTGAATGGCCAGGTGTGCAGTAGAAGCCATCAGAAAGAATAAATTACAAAGAGATAGATGGAAGTAACACAAATAAGACTTGACAGAGGAAGAAAGAGAGAGAGAGAGAGACAGAGAGCGAGTGAATAACCAGCACATACAAAACACATAAATAAATACAACAAAATAAAATCAACACACACCGCAAAACGATACCTTGTGTTCAATTTTTGTTTGTATTTTGGTATTTTTTGTGGAATTATAAAATTTAAAAAAAATTATAGAAACTTGAACTGAAGATTTTCTGATTTTTACTCTTTTATATCACATATTTATTTTCAATTTCACCAGATTTTCCTGACAGATTCTTAGTCTGGAAATGAAGATTGGGCAAAACTCATCTGCATTCCAGAATAAAGTGTGGAACAGTATTGCAATATTTGACGGTGTTGACAGCTTGTGCGGTGTACAGTGCGTATGTGGATCTTTAAATTAAATTCATGGTGCGAGTGCATTTTTATGCTGAAGGTAACTGTAAAATCCAAAACTGCTGCCTCAACACCAGCAAGCAAATGCTTTGTCCAAGCGTAATCAAGAAAACAGATCAGAGGCCAACTATTATTCACAATAAAAAACTGCAGCTAGCACTCCACTACTGATTATAACAGCCAGCTGCATGGCAAAATAGTCTGGCCTGTTTTTTCCGGACCTCAACAGTGTTACCGGAGGCTCACTCTCCCATCTTCCATGAGGAATGTGATTCCACAGCAATATGTCAGAAACAGCAGTGAGCCTGGCAGACAATGACGTAATTGCCTAAAACGTGCTATCTGTTAGAAGCATGGCCAAACACGTGGGGTTGGTTCCTTTCCGCTCGCCCCCGGGGCCCCTTGCTATTCTCATTTTCTTCCTCTTCTCTCTCTCTCTCTCTCTCTCTCGCAGCCCCTCCACCTCCCTTCTGCTCCACCGCACTCCCTGTTTATGAGTGCATGATTCGTTCTATTTCACTATGCCCACCACCAATCCCACAACCGCTCCAATAATAGGAGTCTCCCTCAACGCTTTCATTTCCATGACAACCCACAGTGAAGGGAGAGAGGGAGAGGGAGGGGGTAAAAAGCGTGAATGAGAGGGTGGGAGTGTCTTCCTTTGACCTCTGGTTCCATCTGAAAGGAGGGAAACCTTCACCGCAACACAGTTTTAGTGAGGTTAAACTGGCCAATCAAGAGAGTAACAGCGGCACCGGCGATCATTACACAGAGGTTGTAGTCTGTATTTAAAAACTCTGAGAGAGGAACAGCCTCAAATCATTACTGATCACATTTATTAGTATGACAATGTTGTAGACTTAATTTTCCAATCCAGAAATAGTTACAAATTGCATTTTCTCTACAATAAAAAAAATCTTGTGCAAAACATGGGCAAAAAGCAAGCATATCGTGCATTGCCTGCCTCAAGAGTCATAGGTCAGCCTCTGTTCAAAATTAGTGATTTAATGTCATATGGCTGCATAGATGTCAGTGACATGTGCAAAGGCAAAAATACACACCCAGGAGATTACTGTAGTGGTTTCAATTAAACTCTCTGGATTACAGCCAGGATTAATGCGATGGTGCTGTTTAGCAGGGACTATTGTAACCTTCTATCTTGTATTGTCTAGCCGGCACTTATATTGTACCAGGTGCCTTATATTTAGATTATTTCATAGTGAGAGCCACAGAAAAGCTCTGAAGAGACACACTTGCAGGCTGGTCATCGTGCATCTTGATGTGTATGAATTAAAAAGCAACATTTTCCACCTGCACGTGTTAGAAAGAGATTTTCTGTATCATTTGTGTTCATGACAACTGATATATGCAAACACATAGTGACACTGCGGTGCAATCCAGGAATCAGTCATACTATTTATACACAAATCAACGTTCTGACAGTGAAGTCTTATCACCATGGCGGGGAGTGACAGCAATGCAAAGAATTTGCCAACACTCGACTGTCAGGTCATCATACCGCACGGCCCTTCTGCAAACACACACACACATGCAAACAGCACGTAAAATATGGTGTGGTGGGGGGGGGAAGGGTGTGCTAATTTAGGCTAGCAGTAATGAGAACAAGGACCCTGACCTGTAATGTGTGTGCATGAATGAGTGTGAGCGACTGCAGACATGCAGACGTGTACGTGCACACATCACACACTGGTAAGAGCTCATTAATAGCAGCTAGTGGTGCTTTAACATTAACAAGCTCATACATTTAGTTTTCACATGGGCTACATACAGATTAATGCATTCAATTAATATACGTACAGTGATACTTCAATACCTGTGGCTTGTTTTGTAATCAAAGTCTTCAAAATGAACACTGATCTATTTATTAGACTCAGTTTTCAATCTTTTATCCAACAATTCCAATGAATGTTGCATCTAGCACAGTAGTGTGAACTGTCCTAGGGAGCTTCCAAGAAAGTGGGTGAGCTCCATAATCCCTGGGGATTCTGGGTCTCCCAATACGATGCCCTCAATCCCCCCATGACCTCCACCACCAGACCACACATACATGAGGGATTCAAAGGGATGAAATGATAAAAAATGAGAATTTTGTGTTATCTCTAAGACACTACGGTACTAATCTCTACAATCAATACAATAACAAATTAAAGGTCTGGAACAAACATCTGCATTTGACAGACTGATTTTCCTTGATGGACTATCGCATTAGGTTTTGATAAGACATAAGGGTGCACACAAACTCAGTGCAACATAAGGAGTTTGCATCATATCAGCTGTTATAAACCTGAATAGAATCAGCCGGTCTCCAATCAACATGACACGTTGTTCAAGATGGAAATGTCAAATTTGAACAGATTCTCATCTACAAACACAACTCCAAATGTTAGTGGAATGTTGTTGTGTTTTAACGAAAAGATGTTATAATAATATAATAACATGGAAGCAGAAGAGTATAAAAAGCCAATTATTCTCATTTTTGGCAACACCTAAGCACACAAGGGGGAGAGGCTTAGCCTGATTTATTGAGCCTCTATCTTTTCAATTCTTCCACATTCTGGATTATTATAGAGGTAAATCACAGCCTGTGTTCTTCACAGTCAGAGAGCAGATTAGTTTTGGTCAAACGAGTTGAGGGTTATTTTGGATGATAACAAAAGCATACACGATGATATCAGTCTGCGAAAATTGGAAAAAGAAACGGTACATTTGATTTATAGTAGGAGTTGGTTGCTGTATGAGGCACACACTGCAGCTGAGTTTAATGGCTTGTCTCGTGACGGGTAGAATGACCCAAGGACAGTGAGTGATAAAAGCCATACGTTACAAGAATGTTGGAATTTCATATCTGAAGTGAACAGATGTGAAAGGCAAGTCAAAGACTATTTGGGCAGAATCTCAGAGCCATTTGACTTATAAACATCAATATCGTGGCTGACATTTGATACTTTCCTCCTACGTACAGAGACAGTTCAGGTTCAATGGGGATACAGAGGTTCAAGATGTTGAAAGGGCAAGTATGGTGTTTAGTTTCAAATGATCTAGAAGAGGATTTACATGATCTGACATCTACACACTCTCCCCTGTCTACTGCTAAACTTTCACACTCATTCATTCACAAGTTTTCAGCGACTCTTTCTAGACTGGATAAAATATTGGATTTAATACATCACTGTAGAGTTTTAATCTCCACTCTGATGGCGGCTCATTTGTTGTATCGTGCGTCTTTCTTTATTGTGACATCTTTGCCATTTGCCTGCTTTTCCCCCTAAAACCTCTCTCTGTATATTGCTTCTCTCAAAGTGTTTTTCATTTCAAATTTTTCATAGAAAGCACCAGCTGGGTGATACTTTAAGCAATTGTGATATTGGGCTACATTTGGCATTGATATTTGGCTTAAGACAAGATTTATTAAGTGTTCTATATTCTACTCTCATTTGAACAATTAGAGGATCAATTCTAATAAACAACAACATTCAAGACTTAAATCTACAACAAAAGAGGCTTTAACAAAAGATCTCAAATTATAGTCGTGATTTCTGAAATATTTCACGTACATGTTTACTCACTCCCTCACAAAATAGCACCCAAATTATTGAGCTGAGTGGAAATGAATGATCAAATCTCTTACTATTGGGCGGTAACAGCCAAGTGTTTAAAACAACAAGATATTACTCATATCCTGAGTCAAGCCAAGCTCCTTATTGTGGTGAAGTAATATCCCTAATGATGCCGCTCCGGAGCTCTAACAAAATAATCAACTTCCTCTGTTAGCTCATGCATGACCACTATTAATACAGGGCCATGACGACGATCTGGAAAATGTGGTAGGTGTGCAAACACACACACGCACACACACACAAACACTACAATAATGAAAAACCATGGTGAGAACATACAGAAAGAAAGGGTGACGTGAGAAAAAGTTTAAATGTTTTCCCAGATGGATGGCTAAATGACACACACGGACACACACTCAGCCCATGTAGTGTAGTTGTTTCTAAGGTGATGTCAACAAAATGAAAACAGACGTGAAGGCATGTGTGGAATTTAAGGACCGCTCACCATTTCATCACTTCTTCCAGCAGACAGCACACCATCACTAACTCCGTCCCCCTGTTACAAATGTCTACATGGACATAACATGCTGGTTTGAGATGTTCAGTGTTCCTGTTTATTAGTGAGTTTAAACAGAATACACAGTGCAATAATAGACATTAAACATAAATATCCATTTAATAACTTAGGACCAGCTAAGCACAATAAAATTGCGTCATTGGAAGGTGTGATCAAATAGAAAAAAAACACCTATTTTTGCTGAGAAAAAATCATTATTCTATCAAGATAAATTTATCTTTATGTTGTAATTATGATCTTATTTTATAAACTCCTGAGAAATTGAGAAAACACTGAAGCACAGATTTACGCATTTTACAACAAAAAATACAGAGATGTGGTAAGAATTTCAAATGTTGACAAAAACACAAGAAATTATTATTGATTGATGTGTGTCAGTATGGTGTGAAATAAAAATTCTCCTCAAAGATGGTCGAACATGGCACCCATAATTAACTTAGTTTACGAGTCACCTGCAAAGTCATTCATGTTCATTGCTGCCTCACATCCTCCAGATGGCACAGGACCAGCCTGTCAATAAATCTGTCCTTTAGATTACACCATCAGCGGTTTCTCTTCCCTTAAAGAAGAGTGTCCTCGCTGTCCTCATTGAGCGTGTTGAGCTGGGTCTGCCTGTGAGCTGTGATGGCTGCCCATAAACGACACAACATGCCACCTCTGAAACAGCAACACACAGGATGGTTTTGTGATTATACAGGCAAGAAATTACTATATTTGCAAAAAAAAACCAAAACAGCATTTTGTATGTTATTTTGCCTGCAACTGCAAGGCTGCTGGGAAGATTTTGAATTCCCTGAAGGGAATAATACATATATAACAAACAAATAATATGGACCCCAAAACTTCTGGCTGTGGCTCTGCCTGCGAGTAAACTCAGACTGAGAGGGGCGACCTTCACTCTAATAATTTTCATAATTTGATGATTCTGTTTCACGTGTGCATGAAATGTTGATGGAAGAAAGAATTCTACCAATTTAAGCAGGTATACAGGAAATACTGCTGGGATGGGCAGGGTGCATTAACTCTCCTGATTGATATTGTCCATTTTGATCATATTTAGAATGATGCTGCATCTAAGATGGACCTGGCTTGATGATGGGAGATGTTTGTGACATTGTGACGTTTGTGTATGTTTTTTCTGAGGACAAACTCCATGTATGTTTCTATGTGGCTGAAAGTGTGAAGCTGTCATGAGGGGGCAGCTCACCTTATACCACAGTACATCAAGTCATCCCTGCAGGCGATGGAGAGGAGACTTTCCGAGGTGAACTTGTGAGAGACCAACTAGAATACATGGCAAACGAGAAAACATTGAATCATTGTAATTCAACAACCGACATTCAGGGGGGTATCAAAGGATTAACAGGAAGTGAATTAGTGTTACCAGTTAGCCTTGAGAGTAAGACTAAGAAACAAGTGTGTTTCAAAGATATGGAGTTTACCTTATCAATCGTATGCTGATCTACAGCGACAGTTTTGAGCCATCGTATCATGGCTTTCACCTCCGGATTAGAGCTTCTTTGTGGAGGCAATCCAATGTCTATGATGTCAAAGTGTAAAAATAGTTTACAGTATGCTCTCATAAATACAGGCAAATCGTATTGTGTTCATGAAACCCACACAACATTAATCAATTGCACACATATTATTATCATGACAGGTCAGGTTAGAACACATGAGCTGATGATCCACAACTGACACAAACCAGTCAGGCAGAAATCCAGAGCCCCAGGCTGAGGTGTGTTGTGGATTAACTGATAACCCAATTAAACTGTGATGGGAATCAGCAAAAGCCTTTTGTGATGGTTTGGTCTCTTGCTGCAATATTTATCATCAAAGTAGCTTGTATGGCTAATCAAAATAATGTGGGCTAAACCTGCGCCATCTGTTATGAAGGCAATTACTCATTCGGGGGCAAACATCATCGTCATCATCATCATCATTATCAATATGGAAAGCGGGAAGGTTGACACAGATCAAACAGAGTAACACCCGACTCAGATCAAACAAAATGCAAATAATCTCGAATGTTTGTTTTAACCTTGGAGTACTGGATGGGTGGGTTTTGACACAGTAGCAATGCCAAGGACGGCAAAAATGTAGCTTATAATTGGACTAAAATCGCAGGATTCTCGGATTTGGGATTCCTGGTGCACCCAACTCAGGCTATTGAAATAACAAAGCGATCAAACCCTTGATGGGAAAAAAAGTGACCTGTTTTCCTCAGCTCATCGATCAGTTCCTGTTTCTTCTGCACAGAGTTTCTCAGTAGCTCCTGGTATTCTCTCTCCTTCTCGCTAAGCTGACTCAGCAGTCTGGAACACAAAGCAAACAACATGGAACATCAAACTTCTATTAATAACTACTTACTGTTTGTCTAGAGATGACACTGCCGGCTGTTTTCAAGCTCTCGCCTACCAAAAAACATTTTAATTCCAAATGTTTTCGTTTTTTTCTAATGGTTGCATAGTTCAAAATGATTATTTGTAGTGATATTCTTTCTTAAAGGACCACACATAAGTGTTTTAGCACATTGATGAACATAAACATTTAGTTGACGATTCTCAAGTAACCATTGGTTTCCATTCATTTTGTTGATTTTGCCGTCACAGCTGCATAATACTGAATTTGTAACAGATCTTCAGCAATCGTCTGCTCATTGTTTTTATACTGAATATAAACGAATGCACATCGTCGGCTGCTAGAAATGTATAAAAAATTTACAAAAATGTATTTAAAAAATCTAAAATACATCAATCTGATTGTAAAATGTTTAGCAATGTTAATTGTGTTTTTGATTTTTGGCAAATTAATTTATTGCACAATCTATGAAAAGAGACATAACACACCATGGGCGCTCGCTGAGGATGAAGAAATCTAAATACTACCTTCTGGTCTCTGCTCTTAGGTCTCTCAGTTCGTCACTAAAGGAGCAGTTGGGTTCAAAGGTCAGTTCTATGGGGCATTGGAGTCCAGCTGAAGTTGGGATCTCATTTATTGGAGTTGTCTGTGGCGAATCTGTTGGCTCCGTTGCCTGGTCCATACTTGGATTTGCAAAAGTCTCTGAGTCACCAGACTGCTCCTCAGGAGTGCTTTCCTCCACATCAAATGAGGACTGCAGCTGGACCTTGAGTTCTGAGAGGCACAGAGGAAAGTGTGTGGTCATTTACAGGCACATAGGGAGTTCTTATCACTTATCCGAGGAAAATGGTTACAATAGTGATCAGATCCACGACAGAAGTTACAGCCATCAGTTTTACCTGGCAGGAGGACAGTGATAGCATCCTGTACTGCCTGTCTCAACAAATTGTCCAGAGCAAACATCCAGTGAGGTTTCACTTGCTGCTGTTTCAACACAGTCTTCACCTACATGAAGGGCAGATGTAAAGATCTCAAAAAAAACCAACCCAAAAATAGTCAAAAATGCTGAATGGAATCAACAAAATCTCTTAAGGAACGTACTGCATCTTGGAAGCTGAATAGCACCGCCTGCAGGCTGTTCAGAGGTATTGTGGCAGCAAGCAACTTGGCTCTGAGGTCCAGCAGGCTACTAGACAACTGTTTCCTGTTTGGAGAGCGGATGTTGTCCCGCAAATAGCTGATGAGCTCGTTGATGTGCTCTGTAGTCAGTGGGGATCCTTCCTGCTACAGAGGGAGACAGATTTAATGGACAAAATGAACCCAGGAAAATGATTCTGTACTTCCAACGGACTCATTACGGAGACCTTTTAACACTTTTTACCTGACGTCATTGCTCTTCAAATAAATATTAAGTCTTATTCCCTACTTCATTGGCAGTTATTACAGTTTGATTTATACAAGAAATATCATGTGATGGTTTTTTAATGGTTTTATACTTTCAATGAGTTTCATTTAGATTTTAATTTATTGTTCAAATTAGTTATCAGGTATTGATTTCTGGTATCACATTTAGGACTCTGGCTTTATCATCTTCTCTGTGCCGAAACTGTGCATTAAATAATTAGTAACGTAACTTTCAGCAGGTCATTCAAGGAAAACATATTTAAAGTGTGAGTGAGTGTGAGTGAGGAACTTTTGTTGATTTGTTGTTTTCAGAGTCACTACGTAATCCGTAGTAGCAATAATTCTCTAAATTTGTTAGGCACAAATATCTTGGTGCTTTAACGACCATTTAGCCACAACCCTAATTTTGTCGAGAAAGTCATTCCTGCTTAATAGCTCACAAATGAACACATAAACAGCACTGTTGGCTGATTGTGAGGTTTCTATTCCTACCTGAGGCAAAGCGTCCTGTATATTAGAGACAACAAGATTGATGTAGTCAGTGAGGACTCTGTGCAGAGTCGCTCTCCTCTCGCTGTCCTTCCGTAGCAGAAAGAGACCCATGTTTTCCTCTGTCGAAGCAGGACTGCTCATGTCCCCCGGGGAGTCCTCAGGTAACCTGGCCAGCAGGTGGGAGTAGAGATCAGGTTAGAAGACTGGATGACTAAGGAAAAAAGAATTAGCTGCTATGAAAGACCACCGCATAATGTAAGTAAAAATGCTTATGCGGTGCTGTTTTAATCGTGCCATACTGTGGCACTGAACCATTCTCATGACCACACAGGCTGTAGTTTCACCGATCTATTTCCCTGAAACCAGTGTGGTTTGTGCCACTCTTGTACAAAGTAAGATCCTGTACAAACTTGTTTAAAGTAGTTTGTTACGTGACTGTCTTTGATCTCTGTTTGTTGGAAACTTACGGCAGGAAGCCAGTGCTTGGAGGGCTCTCTGACATTTTGTCTGCAACAAGGGCGGACATGGGCCTCCTAAGGTCCAGGGAACAGGACAGGTCGATCGAATCAGAGTAGGAGTCGGTGTCCTCCACATTGAGGATGGGGACAGACAGGCTGCGTTGGTAGTCAGCTGCAACACAGAAATGGTTAAATGGCGGGGTTTGCCAGGTTACTGCACATTTAAAAAAAACTTAAAACACGCTAATAACATACAATATTACTATTACAAGTACAAGTACACTAAAGCCTCACCAGCGGAGAGGAAATCTGTTTGTTCGGGTTCTTGAGGAGCTTTGACCTTCCTTCTGCTGGAGGACCTGAGAAAGCTGTCCATCAGAAGCTCTGAGGCTGTGGCTCTCTGGTCCGGGTCCGGATCGAAACAATTCATGATAAAACCCTTTGCCTCGTCCGACATGCACTCTGGAACCTTGGGGTGGATCTTGAACATACCCACCTTGATGGAAGGGCAATGGGGGAGTTACACATCTTTATCTTACGTAATATGAAAAGGAAACGTGAATTTACAGACACAGTATAGTCATGAGCTGTCCAGCAGCACTGCTAACAACTAACACTTGCCAAAAAGAGGACTATCCCTTTAAGGCAGTGAAACAAACACGGATATCTGCATGAATGACTGCCTAGAATGCAGAATGATGCTCAGCTTCTAATTTCCCCCAAAAATGTCCTTACCTTGAACATGGCTGCCTGAGGACTTCCCAGCTCATGGAATGGTGTTTTTCCTGTTGCCATTTCTATGATAGTGCACCCCAGTGACCAGATATCAGCAGGTTTCCCATAGCCCCGTGGGCCCTGGTCTATAATTTCTGGGGCCATGTACTGGAGAGTTCCTATTAAAAAACCATCAGGATAATTGTTAAAATGCTGTAATCGCATTGCAGATAAAACACTGTTTATATTACATCATATCCATACAGTTAATTTTGCAAGGAGTGTCATTCATTCTCCTCATCTTACCAGCAAATGTCTCAGTGCAGGGGTTGATCCCTGCTAAGCGCTTGGAGGTTCCAAAGTCAGAGATCTTTAACACTCCGCTATAGGTGTTGATGAGCACATTGTCACCCTGTAGCAAAGATATGTTTGGACGTTAAGATGCTGGGAGAAACAATCAAATTCAGAGATGTTTCAGTTTTGACTTTTCAACAGATGGAGGAAAGATGGAGTTAGCTTATTCCAATTTGTCAGTTTTTTCCAAACAAAATCTCCCATAGCCGAGATGATGTCATGACGGAAAACGGGCTGCATCTAAAGTGGTACGGACGCCAATCTCATTTAAAGCCACAACAACTGATAATAGACAGCAAGATGGCTGTCCACCAATTTTGTTCATCTTGTGAAATATAATTGCATAGCTCAAATAAATGCTGCCAATCCAAAAGAAAAATACCACCACAGCTCTTGCTCACTTCATTCTTATTTAAATTAGTTTAAAGCCCAAAAAAAGATCAATCCAATGACATCACAATATTAAGAACATTGTCATTACCATGTTATCAGACAGGGTAGTTGGCTCACCTTTATATCTCTGTGGACTATCTGGTTGTCATGAAGGTATTTGAGCCCTTCAAGAATCTGCTTAGTGTAGAAGATGATGGTGGCCTCATTGTCTTTCAGGGGCCCCCATTTAGAGCGCAACAATGATGACAAACTTCCTAGATACATCAAAAAAACACATCTAAAATAATCAATTCTTTTTGTTTTCACCCTAGAGAGCGAACAAAACATATTAATTTTATGTAAAAATAACTGCACTTGGCGATGTCAGACCGAGCTATAGATTGACATTGTTCATATCGGTTTATTTCATCAGAGGACATGTTTTTACCGTGCCACTGAGCTAGGAGCATTTTTGTCCAATGATCAGCATTCATTTGAAACCACCCACTTCCTTAAAAAAAGCCTTCCAGTAAAGATTGCACAATCACATATGAGCATAAAAAAATAGGATCTTGAAGACAGACACTCCTTTCCTGTCACTGTAATAAAAGTTATGATCCTACTGTAACAAGGCCCTCGAACCATTCTGATAATGGGAAAAACTAGAAATAAAATAACGAGGCCTACTTACATCAGTTTTTATGGAATCGCGGAGTGAGTTCTACACAACTCCTTCTTTGATTTTACTTGATTGACAGATTTAAAGAGGAGCATTTAAAATGGAATCAGAAAATGGAATTTAGTTACAAATATTTTGGAATGCAAAATAAGGATTTTGTTTGATCGTAATCTGGTCTGCAATAGACCGGTGACCTGTTCAGGCTGCAGGCTATGTGTAGATAATGGACGGATGATCATTTTGAACACTGTTAATTAATTTGCGTCAATCTGTAGCATTTGGCCCCTAAAAATAGTAACTGCATGAAGTAAACCACGACATGTTATAGCTAATAATGTGATTTGGCAATTGAACTGTTCTGCTCAACTGAGCTAAAAGTATTAAGAGCTGGAATACATACCTCCAGGTACCTCCTCCATAAAAATCTTGATGAAACCATCCTGACTGACTGAGCCCAGGTACTGCACAATGTTCCGGTGCTTTAGCCTCTTGTGCAGGGCAATCTCCTCGTGGAGGGGCTGAGAGTACCTAGAGAGACGCAGAATGAAAATCCATTGCAGCATTATGCAACTAAATTCAATTGCATTCACAAATGTTGCTCACAAACCTACAGGAATTGCAGGATGTAACAAAATGTCAGAGGAACCACGAATACTCAAATCTCCTTTACGTTGTCAAATACAGAAGAAAAACTGATAATGGGTCGTGTATATGTGGTATTTCCTTGCAGATAAATAAAGTGAAACTGTTTTGAGATACGGAGATTGTAAATTGTAAGGCCATAAAAGCCTGAGAGTATTTGAAATGCTTTATTTAGTAGAGTATGTATTATCCATAACCCATATGTTTGAAAATAGAATGCTAAAAGATCAAGTTAATATTTTCCCTAATCAACGAAAGTTCATAGAATCCGATCATTCATACTAAAAACAGTGGTACTACTAGGAAATCCTGAAAAATATACTTTCTGTGCTACAAATACATGACAGTTACAACTGCAGCACACTGCTTCTTTTGCTCTCTTTTTGTTTTCAAATTAGATTTTCGCTTCGTTGTAGGTCATCTCAGGAGACAAATTTTGACTCTTTAAGCATCAAATTTCCTCCTTCCTTATTTCTGTGGAAAAAAGAACTGGGAGCTAAATCCTTTGGAGGATTAAGCATATTGAAGAAAACTCTAAACTAATATTTATCTTCCTCAAGATTACCAAAGGAGGACTCGGAAGCCAGAGAATGATATTTACTTTGATCTCTGCCAAGTCTTTCCCAATGAAGGGTATCATTGAAAAATCAGAGGGGAAAAGTTTGGCTTACTTTGGCTGAGTGAAAAAATGCCTCTGAAGGGAACAATAGTAATCGCTCAGTGACAAATATTGAATGACTGAATGTTCTTTTCTCTTACGTCCTGTCCTTCTCCGGGATCTCCTTGATGGCAATGCGTACTTGGTTGCTCAGGTCCCTCCCAGCATACACCACACCATATGTCCCTTTACCCAGAACCACCTTGTCTCTGTTCTCATTGGTCTCGTAGACGAACTGCCCATGAAAAGATGACAGCAATTTGAGTGGAATTTAATGTGCAAGCAGAATCAGCAGAAATTGAGATAAATTCTGAGAAACTGTTTTAACTCAATGACAAATTTAGAGCAGCTTTTGCACTTTATCTCCCACATTGGGGATTTTCTACTGTCATAACAAACAGACAGGGACTATTCCTCAGAGATGTGCATAATACCGCTTATACTACTTGTTCCAATTGTGGCATGGAAACATTTACTGAGGAATTTTTGAATCTCTTCCATGCAACTGTTTTTCTAGTTGTCTAGGCGAGGCAGACCTAAAATAGAGCACATTCTGAATCAGAGGAAGGGTGGGCGTGGTGTGCGAGTGGGGCTTCTTTCGTGGAAGCCATGACTGACGTTTACCCACCTCTAATACTTCTTCACTTAGGTGACTCGGGTCCTGCACGGGAGCTTTGGCCTGCTGCAGGAGAGAGTTTACCAGCTCGCAGAAACTAGTGGAGGAACGACATGACATGACATCTATGTGGATCACACGTTCTAAAACAGAGAATCTAGTTCAAATATCCGTCATCTATCCAGACATTTGCCAAATAATTCCTTAATTAAGGTCAAACAGCCGGTGCGTGGAAGAATAATTTCACACGATGAGAAGTAAATGAGCTCCAGCTATCTGAAGGTCAATGCTTAAAAAAAAAACAGAAATCAGGCATGTTCCCTGATTACATCACACTGTGCTTTCTTGGTTTATGCATTTGTTGACCTCTGATTATGGTCCTGAACTCTGCTGTTTGTCTGTCTAACCCACTGATCAATAAGTCAAAGGACCCGTTTATGTTTAACCTATCAGTCAATTTGTCAATGAGTGGGCCACTCACACACAAAATCCACACAGTGAGAATGTCCCACTGTGTCTCACTTACTCACCCTTTGCAGTGCAGCTCCGTAGGGAAGCAGAGCTGGAAGTCATCCGAGTTGTAGTGGACATACAGGAAACAGCTGCGCTCATCGATCTTTGAAGCACTTTTGGGGTGAAGACATCAATAAAAAGGGTAATGTATTTGAACAAATTCCAACATACTACAACTGCCTGCAGCTGCTCGCTTATGGAAGGATATCTAGCCACTGTGAGAAAATCAATGTTAATCTCCAGGGAGACCAAAATGTTATGAATGTTATAATAAATCCACGGAGATGTCACTTGAACTATTTATTCTAAGTTTGAGGGAAACAAACAGCTACTGTTTTCATTTAAGGGGTATCAGGTTTGAGTAAACAAATTGAGAAAAATTGATTTGCTGAGTAAATGCTGATGACACTCCGCGTGCTTCTCATTTTACCTCAAACTGATAAAGTTCTTTGTTTCGCAGACCTTAAGTGATCCAGCTACGGATCGTTTGGAAAGAATGCCAAAAACACAACATGCACATCGCCCAGGCGGCAAAATCAGCAAGCAAGACAAAGCTGAAGCATTGTGTGTTGCTGGTCTGTAGCCAAAAAGGCATCAATAAATAGCCCACAAGAATGAAAAGAGCCTGGAACCATATTGACAGACAAAAATCTGAGATTTAGCCAGTGTTTCCCAGACAACGCCATTTGTTTTGGAACCTCTAATTGGTTTTGCTCCGGGCTTGGACACACCCTTAAAATAGAAAGCATGGAGCTGAGGGATGTTAGCACATACTGTACTCTACCGTACCTCACTCCACGAATTGCAGAGGCTGGGAAAGTCCACGCGTGTAATCCTTTCTGTGGAAGCAGAGATGAGATCAAAACTCAGGAAACGCACACTCCCAAACAGCACATTTCACATGTCAGAGCAGAGTAAAATTGGAAGACAAATGGATGAGACAGGCCTCTGGAAATGAGGTAAGTAATTTCTTTCGAGTGACGCTCAAAAGCAACACCTACATACTGCCCTGAGTGAACCTCTACAAAACCGCAAATCAAAGAGATAAAATTTTGTTCTTCATTTTAATCTGCAAAAGGTTTTCTGGTTTTATTTACTGAACCGCAAACAGCCATTGAGAAAAAGATCGGCTAAGAGAAAGACTCTGAGCGGGGAAAACATATGTCGACATACCTTTAGGGGTGAAACGTGTTTCAGCTGGACAGTACGACTTTCATCCTCCTCACTCACACACACTGTAGCTGGTTGTAAGATTTTGGTGGGCTCAAGAATGAGAACCTGAAGAGCAGAAATCTTACTTGTAGTTTTCTTTTTTCTTTTCATTATTTGTTTCTTTTTTTAAGATTTGGGGTTTCTCATGTAAACGACAATCACAGTCATACATTTTGTGAACATGAGCATGTTGTCTTACCGGGCAGCGATCTGTGGACACGGTGGGTTTACACGCCTGTAAAAGCAGCTCCATCCATAAATCCACAGTGTCCTGTTTAGGAGATC
This sequence comes from Brotula barbata, assembly GCA_900303265.1. NCBI lineage: Eukaryota > Metazoa > Chordata > Actinopteri > Ophidiiformes > Ophidiidae > Brotula > Brotula barbata. Next base: position 153,290 of record OMNV01005351.1, on the reverse strand, counting down.
TCACCTCTGGCGGCTTTGAAAACTGACGGTATAGGATGTACGTCTCCATTATGGATGCCATGTACCTTGGAGATCAAACGAATAATTAATCCATATGAACATGAAGTGGAAAGGAACAGGACTGGATTCCCTCTGGTGCTTTCTAATCCATAACAGATTGAGATTGGTACCTAAATCAGAGCAATCAGTCTTAATCTGTTTAGCCTCACCAAATCGGAGCCTTAAGACGATAGAGTTTCTCTGAAGCCTCGATGACTTTCCTGGGTTCGTTAACAAGTATGTTCGCTCCAAGGTAGAAGCCTACATCCCAGTAGTCCTTCATCTTCTCCAAACTGCCCTTCCTACCCAGCAGGGTGCTTATGGTGACACCTAGACACCAACGCATGACACCAGACAAAACAATGGAGTCAGAGAAATTACTATAGAATTATGAAATTAATGAAAGCTGCATTAGGTGTGTGTCCAGTGAAATACAGTCTAAGTGCAGCAACAGCAAAATGCTAATGTCACCTGTAGGTAGTGTTATGATGACACAGCGAATCAGCAGAATATAAACTAGGCATTTATCACCATAGATTCTCTGTCAAAGCACCTATTTTGCGTAGTTCAATAGAAGTGTCAAATTCATGGCCAGCGGCCATTAGGAGAACCACGTTGTTGATGCCTGAGTGAAGGGTTGGCTCTGTCTCAAAAGCTTTTCCATACCTAAAGAATAACACAAAAATCACAAAAACAAGATCTAAAAATAGGGGCTAATTTAAAAGTGTGAAAACAAGCAAATGACACCCTTCATTAAAAATGAGACAATAGCGAAAAAGTGAACATGACGGTGCAAGATGTACCAATAGCTGGCCTGGTCTCTGCTAGAGTGGTCCGTGAATCCGGAACACATGAACATGTCTTTATAGACCCGACCGCACAGACAGAAGACGTCTGACGCCACTTTGCTCCCTGAATTCACGATGGGAAGAATCAGCTCCAAGGCCTTAGCCCGATCGCCAGGCTGATTCCTCCTAGTGTATGATAATATGGGGTTAGCAAATGGCATATACACCTTTAAAAGATATTCTTCATATATTTATACTTGTAGCATACCTGTTTAGAGCAAATATATAATGAAACTTGACATTCTGATGTGTTGCTACTAAACACATAGGCAGGTTGTTAAGAGTCTCCACCAGTTTGATTATGGCATCATAGTCCTGAGCACCAAGGAAGGGCAGAAGGCCACAGGTTAATCAGGTTAATTGCGTTAGACAAAAGATTCATTAGCATCAAACTCATGACTTGTAAAACAACAAGTACGGATTCTTTATCAAAATCAGACTCATGGTATATACATTGGTACTGGACATTTTTCCAAATTTTTCATAAATGCATGCATAAACATACACACACACACACACACACACACACACACCTGAACATCCCGGTAGGATAACAGCAGGTTCATAACTATATCAGGAGTAAGCAGCTCTACGCTGTCCAGGCGTTTCTGGATGCGGCTCAGCTCCTGACTCAGGTCTTGGCCACTGAACCGTTCCCGTGCCATACGAATCTCATTCCTGATCGACTCCCTGAAGTACTCACTATCAATACAAACAGCATGGAAGCGGAAGGGAGGAGGCGGTTATACATACAAGCCAAATTGCCAACAGGTAGGGGGCAATAGTAATCTCAAGAAGTGATGATGAAGTCTGACCTGGACTGAACATGGATATTGTTCAGAATATGCACCAGTTTCTCTACTAGCGGCGTGAACAGTGGCTCAAGCTGGAAACTGGGCTGCATCAACTCTTTGATCCCCTTCATCATAGTGGCATCACAGGCAAACACCTTCCCCTGTGGTGACACTATGTACGGGATGAACGTGTAACTTCCACACTGTTCCTGAAGGAGGACAAAGCATTACACAGTGACAAATGTATATTCTGTACTGCTGTGAAGGGGTTAAAATGTACCTATCCATCTATTTACTACATGTGCGTATCCTGTGCAGGGTCACCGAAACCTATTCCAGGATACACTAGAGAAGAGGAAGTTCACACCCTTAAAAGGTCACCAGTGTATTATAAAGCTAACACTTAACACACAGTGTTTCTAATTGACCTAAACAACCAAACACTTCTCCAAGAAATATTTTTACATTTCCTCTGCGTGCAATACTCAATTATCAATATGTTATGACTGTAAAAAGCCCCATGATATGTATAAATAAATCAAAATAACCATGTCATAAAACGTACTTGCTTATTTGTTTACTCCAGTTTAGGGGGCAAAAACTTTTTAAAATGTTCTTACATATAAAAGCAATTAACATCATGTTATATCTCTTTAACAGATAGTCTGTTCCTAATTCCAGATGCTGATATGCCATTGCGAAACACAAACCTTGAAGATTTGTTAGTTAAATTAATACTTCAAAGAGGTTTGTGGCAGCGTTTCCTCCTGTCAAGATACCTTGACAGGTCCAGACTTATTTATCATCTTAAATTGTGATAATACCTGTTATGTGCAAACTGTGAAGAAACACATTACTCAATGATAGTCATACCACATAATATCCCATTAGGATTATTATCAATATTATCATTCTAATTATTATTATTATTATCATCATTATATTTATCGTTGTTGTTATTATTATTAAATTGGGGATACAGATGTAAGCTTGGTAACCTGTAGATCACTTCTAGTAAGTAAACACATTAGCCCCCTAAACACTGGTAAGTGGTAATTGAGCACACTTTGAGGATTATATAAAGGGCTTTGGATAAATGTAATGGGTATCCTCCCATTAGCAGGCCATTTATAGTGAAGTGTACCAAACAGAAAAATAAAATATACATATACTGTGTATATTTTAATTGTGCTCTGGCTATTTCTATTCCTCCTAGATTTCTCTGTTCTGGATGTAGTGGTATAATTCTATTCAGACCTCCCCAGAATACATCTTGATATGTTTGGTATATTTGGACATTTCACCAAAATTTAAAACAAATTTTATGAAGATGAGCTCACGGGCGGTTACATCAGAGTTTAAGAAGTTATTAATGCGTATGGCAAACACTGTAGGCCGCAGTCCAAGTTGATCTTAGCTTTACATAGGACTACCGCTGTTATCCAGGTGAATGACGTCATTTCAACAATTTCAAAGGTGGGTGTGCTTTTTGCTGCGTGTTACCTTGACGGCCTGGAGGTCACTGTCCTGGTTGTAACAGTACAAAATGATATTATTGGTCATGCTGAAACTTTCTCTCACGCCCAAGTGATAGAAGAGAGACGGCTGACAAAAAGAGTCACTCATCTCCACCACCGCTACATCTGTGGAGAGGGAAACACGGGGCGTGTCAACGTGCGTAAAGGCGCGTACACATGCCACGGGAATAGATGACTGCATGCCTGCACTCGCCTGCGTTGTAGAAACTATCCAGGATCTCTGTGGTGCCCAGTGCGATTCTCTCAAAGGAAAGGGTTTTCAACACGGCGTGTGCGTCCGCGCAGGCTTCCTTCAGGCATTTCAGCGACAAATTCTCCTCCGTCTGCGGCACGGACGCGTCTTCGTTGATAATGTATGCCACAGACACCGGTCTGGTTCGATTCCGCGGTGAGACATTCTGTTTACACGAGCCGCTGCCACCCGGTTCCATCGCCACAGAGTCCTTCCACAAACTTCCAGCGGACACCCTCACTGGGTCTCTCCGCTGCAGGCTCATTCTCCTTCGCTCTGTCGTGTACATTTCTGCGATCCAAAGTCAATGCACTAGCCCGATCGCTGCTCCCACATAAACCATTAAAACAGATTGCCCGTTCTTGTAATTCCCCAGGTGTGTCGCCGCCTCCGCTCAGTACGTATCCAGTGACTTTCCCGACACTATGGACCCGCCCGCCCTTCCTCCGTTTCCTCCTCCTCCTCCTGTGACATTCAGAGTGAAACTCGTCTACTCCTGGCTCTTTCATGACCTCTGCTGTAAAACTGTATAAATGTACTGCATGAGTTTTTCCAAAGATATTCCCCCTCTCGTTAGTCCTACCATCTAATTTAAAATCAATTTATTGGGACAAATTCAGAGGATCTTAACAATTGGTACCATGTCGAAAGGGCTTTAAAAGTGTTTTTTTAGCAAAATGATTTTAAATCAAAAAAATTACAGTGCGCTAAAGATTATTTTTTATTTCGGTTAAAATTCTCTTCTATCTAGTTTTCCCCTGAGCATACCTGAAATGTGTTGCTAATAGAATCCACTGGGGAGGACTTTGGTGAGAAATATACACAATAATCAGCATCTCCTGGTATTTGGTATTGTTGTAAACTATGGAGCATTTCACTAGAAATTCAAATAAAACATGCAGATGGAGCAACTGGTGATTACCTGAGAGTGTGAGATTAAAAATGCAATTAAATTCACAAACATTTGTGGGTTGTTTTTTACTAAAGAATCGTTTATTAAATGTTTTGGAGCTGCTATCAGGAGAGACCGTGCAGAATTAACTACTAAGCTCTGAGCCTGTGCCCGTCAGGTACAAATCGGCAGCCCTAAAATGTGACGTTTAAAAAAAGAAATAATGCCACACTCAGCTCTTATTTATCAATAAACTTACAAGTGCAGTAAACAGAAAAGAAATTTTAAAAAAATGGTATATTTACCCTTTGCCTTTAAAACAGAACCAAATTCTCCTTTGTACACTTACTTGTAGTGTTTTAAGTTTTTCAGCAGGTAGGTTGTTCCAAGCATCTTGGAGAATATTCCACAGTTCCTCCGTGGGTTTCGACTGTCCCAGTTGCTTCAGTCTCTCTATAATCCGATTGACTCAATGATGTCGAGATCCGAACTCTGTGGGGGCCATAACGTCTGTAGCTTCTTCTGATGGAGGATAGCTCTTTATGATTTTGGCTGTAGGTTTGGCATCGTCATGCTGCAGATTGAATTTGGTGCCAATCAGACGCCTCCCTGATGGTATCAAGACAAATTTTTTTGTGTGAAAGTCTAAGGTGCTTAATGTGGTGTATCTAATACATAAAAATGAACAAATTCTGTAAATAAAACTACAAACAAAAATATTCATGATTGAATTCTATGTACACAGATTAAATAAATTATGGTGGTGATATGAGCATGCACTTCCAACACATTAATTAACGTGTCCCTTCAGATATATAGTTTATGTAATTGAATGTTAAACAACGCCATAGACAATCTAAATTTCAATTGTTTTTATTTAGCGTACAAAAAAACTCAACTTAAAGAATGCTGTGTCTTTCACACCAGAGAAAAATAAATGCTTCTATGGGAACAGCACAAACTGCATGATACGGACCCACATAACAGTAGAGACCATTTCCCTGCATTGCAAAGAAAGCCAAAACAAGCAAAATACAATACAAGCTGAATATCTGGTTTACTCTGAGAATAAGCATGTATCTAGAATTTACATTCCATGATTCCTGTAGATGGTCATACAGCCTGGATACCCAAAATCTTTGTTTTCAATTATACATTGTACTCAGTGCTGTGATCCAAAAATATATAGAATTAAATATTGTATCGGTTAGGTCCTTATCTGGCACTGAGCACTTTCTATAGTGAACATAGACCCATGTGAGGTCATTCAATGACCTCACACAAACAACCTGAGAATAGTCTTCTTTGAGACAGTTGTGGCAGGCTAATGCAAAAGTTTTGTGATTACTGAATATAGAAAACAGCCTGGTTCCATTTTTCTAAATTACTTACCACAATATTGACCACTTACCACCAATTTTATTTTTCTGTTCCCTACTAAAGAAATGGCAACCAAATCTATCATCAACCAATGTGGCAATGCAGTTTGTGTGTGATTTACTCATCAAGTCCCTCGTCATCCTCTTCCTGCTTGGCATCCACCTCGCTTGTGTCAGAGAATTCGTGCAGGAGAACGTATTCGCGGCTGCTGAAGCCAAACTTGAGAACATCTTTCTCTTTGAGCTCATAGTAGCGCTGGGACTCGATGCGCTGGTTGTTAAGGAAGGTGCCATTTCCTGAGCCCAGGTCGATGATGTAAGGCTTCACCCTGCGACCAGCGGTTCCGTCTGAACGTGTGAACGGCACCAACCTGGGGAAAAAAACAAAACAATAAAATGTTTGAGTCAACGAGCAACACGACCATGCAAGTGTAATTCAACATGCAAGCGTACTTCAACATACTAGTCATCGTAGAGGGATCAATACAAATTGGGTATGGTATCTACGAGGAGCACCCAACTCGGTTGTTTCACTTTTTTTTCAAAATTTTGCTCCACTTTGATACAATTCTGATAATTCTGAAATATCGCTTATTGAGCCTCAGAACTTCCCAGTCAGTCCTTATAGATGAAAGGCCGAGCATAAAAGTAATATTTGAAATGCCTTGCGACTTGACAGTTTTCCTTACCTATACTGGAAAACAGCATGCTGCTTTGAGCAGGAAGGATGGTCAATAGGGATATCGGCAATTCTTCTCTGTCGCCCCAACAAATAGGCACTCTGTCTGTGAATGTACATGACTGGGAGCTGTTCATCATTCTTGAAAGGGTAAAGTCGCCACCTGCGCTTGGGTATGCGAGCCTCGGGTGGCTCGTTGTATTTGATCACCACCCCTCGGAATGTGTTTGTATCTTCGGTGAGTGCTCCTGACAGTTCAAAGTTGGGTTTTTCTTTCTCGGCAGCAGGAGCACTGCTATCGTCGTCATCGTCATCTGCTTCTTCTTGTCCAAAAACCTGTGTTTGGGTTTCCTCGAGCCTTTGGCGGTTTTCCCTGCGCCGCTCGTCGTGTTGCTGTCGCTCAGCTTGCTGTTGCTGTCTGTGTCTGTCTGCGCCACGGTCTCTATCTCTAGGTCTGTCTGACTCCCACCTGCTCCGCCTCTCTTCTGGCTGATCATTTCGCCTCTTTCTCTCTTCACCACCAGCCCGATGTTCTTCTGGGTCCTGTGCAATAGATGATGAGACAAGTTATATTAACAATACCAGCATGAATATCATTATTATTACAGCCAAATATTTGTTAATTAAAATCTGTACTTTTCCATCATCACACTCTTACAGACTATATCCTGTTATAATAACTCTAGAACATCACAATCAGCACAATCACCTGCTTTATTTTGACATCACGATGAGGACTTCGACTCCTCTTATTTCTGGGAGATCTGCTGTTTCTTCTGGCAGGAGATGACTCCCTTCTGTCTGGTGAGCGGTTTCTTGTTTTAGCAGGTGACCTGTACAACACAGTCAAACTTACCATAACTACTTATAATGAGCTTGCAAATTTTGTGTTAAGTTGTCAAAAATTAACAACAAATATCAAAGGTATGTGCTTTAAAGAACTGTTCTTTTGTGTCAAGTATTTTTTTTTAAATGCACTCCTACAACTGTTACAGAGAACTGCTGGTTGATTAAAAAAAATGCGCACTGATTAAAAAGATACAGAATTAGTTAAAAATTCAAAAACCTAGTAGCACAGACTTGAACCTTTGGCAACAACTGGTATACTATTTGGGAACATTATTCATTCTGCGCATTCGATTCTTTTTAGGTAATGGCTTTTGAGAATAATCAAGCGGCCTTGTACGAGATCCATGTATTCAGCTCTCTTTTTCTGCACTGCTACAATAAAAGAAAATCTCTTATCACCATCAAATAGTCACTGAAACACTTTAAACGTCAATGCGCCAAGTCTTCAACGGCCATATCATATGCACATTAAACTATGGCGCTAAATCCAATACATGTGAGGAAGGTACATTTTTTTTGTTTCATTTCATCTCCTTGTCTCTTTTAGAATAAAAAATGGACTGCTCGATACATACTCTGTGTATACATACATCAACTACTAGTATGGTTGATTAAATAATACGCAGATTAATTGATTTTTCAAAATAATCGATATTGAAAACCAAATATACAGTTAAGTGAAGACTAAAATTGTTAATTCCACAGCTATATACTCCTTTCTCCTTTCTTTCTCCTCCACTGTTTTATTGTGATGTAAAATTAAAACGCGGTGCTGGCTTTATTCGTCGTTGGACGCTTGAGTCGGAATTTCCAATTAAGAAAATCCGACATTTGACTTTGTATGTTACACACCTGCTCGTTCGTCTCCTCGGAGGACTTGAAGTGCCACTGGATCTGGGCCTGGAGCGGCGTGATCTCTGCGGCCTAACAGGGCTCACTTTCTCCTGCTTTATCTTCACGTTGGACTCGCGCTCCGGAGACTCCCGTCTTCTATGCCTCTTTTCTTTGGCCATTCTAAAACAACGAAAACGCTAATTCAGACACAATTCAACGAAACATACATTCCCATAAGCTCAAAATCAACATTAATCATCGACAAAACAAAAACAGCGCGCAGAAACTTCGTCTGTTGTGCTCACCCTGATCATGCACTTCCGCAATCCTGGTACGCCGAGAATTCACCTCGGCTTACTCGCAACCTTTTCGCATTCAAGTTCCGCTTAAATGCGTTTAAACTAAATTTAACAACATTAAACTACAGGTATCTCTCTGAGATTTTCTGGCCTTGTTTAGTTACTTCTTTCATATTCGCAAATTACATTTTATTCATTTATTCGTCTATCGTTTAGCTCATACATTTTACAAACGATATTCAGTGGCAATGTTTTATGAGGGACACCAACAACGAAGCATTTATTTTATACGAAAGTATGTTTATTTCGAATCACGTCTAGCCAGTTCAACTGGTTTGTAATAATGTTTTATTTGGTTTAATTAGTGGCGACAATCATTCTTGCGCGTAGTTGATATGGTTTATTGCCGTTCATGTATTTAATCCGGTTATTGAGGCGCTATGAAGACGCGTCGTTGTTGTAGGCATCTCTCCTGGCCCAAAATCACTCTTAGTTGGAGTATCTATTGTATATCGAGATAATGACTTTTCAATATTAGTCATTTATTAATTCACATTTTTCTCCATAACCATGCAATCTTTGAACGTTGGAAATGTAGAAACCGAGGAACTAAATCCCGACCTTAATGATGTCTGTGGTTACAAACGGCAAATGAATTGGTCGTCGACTACACTTCAAGGCAGAGTTCAGGCCTAATGTAAGTGAATTTGGTTTACATGAGTACCCCAATAATAATTTAGCACACCGTAAATCCCATTGTTCATGCAGGAGACTTGAAAAAAAAACTTAATTAAAATCCATAACAGTAACTCTCAGCATATTAAATTTCCTGTATTGTTTTTCATGGGACTCACTGGCGTACAGGTGTAGTGACGCCTCCTAAAAGCCAGAGGGCGTCAGGATGTTCAGGTCTCTCAGTTGTAACTTGAGTCGTCGCACGGCCCGCCGCCGACTTTGTACGGTAGGAATCTCGACTTTCGGTATGGCGGCTGTCTCAGCAGCGACGCCGTCAGCCGGTGGAGCGGGCTGGGCCTTCATGTCCTCCGTTTGCGCCGGCATGTGAGCGCCGCTGTGCACCTGCAAGTGCAAAGCCCGCTGGTACTACATGTCGTAACAACTGATAAGGCAAACAACAGCGGAGTGATGTCAGAAAGGCCGTGACGCGACTCGGCAGTGATGAACTTATTGACATGGAGTCGTGCGTCAGTGATCCCCACACTGACATGCACTGACCATTTTTGTGATAATCAAAGACAATTTGGAACTCTAACGCTATAAACGAATGAATCGGTGTTATTTTTTTATTTTCTTAGCATTTTTTCTGAGACCAAATGACACCTGCTGAGACTTTACTGAAATATGACAATCCACTTTTGGTGAACGAAACACAAGACAGTATATCTCCAAAGGTGAGTTTAACAACTCGGTTTTATTACATTATAAGTAAATAACAGACACTTACATATTTAATTCGCACACAAGAATAAATGAATGAATTCAACGATAGGAGGGCTCAGTGGATATGAGGTATTTGTGTCCATTTAAGTGTAAATCCTTTGCTAAACCTGTCTACTTAAAGGCTGCTGATAGCAGCTAGTCATTTGTGCCCAGGACAGATCAATAGAGTGTCCACAGGGCTGATATACAGAGACAAATGCATTCGCAGCCATAGGCAATTTAGAGTTTTAAGTGTATTACACCTGCACTTTTGTTGATGAGAATGTTTATTCTGAGAAAAGTAACTGGTAACATTATCCATGACACAGTCATTTATTGTTACAGGCACAGACCTCCTCAGCTGTCCCTCTTCCACCAGTTCCAAAACTAAAATCAATACCTGAGCCTTTCAAGCAGCCATACAAGGATATCCTCAACGCCATCCTTCCACCCAGGTTGCTACACAATACTTTTCGATAATACAGAATAGTGTTGTATAATTACAAATGTCTAGCCTTACCAAGCTCAACAACTGCTATTGCAGAGAATGGAACGATGGCAACCAACAGTGGGTGCAGAAAGTGTCTACCTCATCTTGCACCCGACCAGATGTGGTGCACCTGGAGGAACAACTGAACACAAAGCTGCAGCAAATGCAGGCCAGACAATCAGGCATCTGCCCTGTACGCAGGGAGCTCTACTCCCAGTGCTTTGGTGAGGAGGAGGAAAAGTTTAAGTGACATCTTAGGTCACTGGGTTCGTAATGATGAATTGAGTGAAGGAAATTTTATGTTCGGTCATTTGTGAGACTGCAGCTATACAATACTTTATATGTGGGATTGTTTTTGGTTAGATTTTTCTTTTTAATCCCACTCTCATTACCATTTATGTTCCAGTCAATCCTCATTCACTGTGCCATTAATAGGAAACCAGTTGTCTAATCCTGCTTCTGATTGTCTATAGATGAGCTGATCAGACAGGTGACCGTCATCTGTGCTGAGAGGGGTCTGCTGCTGTTACGGATTAGAGATGAAATTCGAATGACCATTGATACATACCAGGCACTGTATGTGAGTGGTGTGGCTTTTGGTATGAGGAAAGCACTAAAGGCTGAGCAGGGCAAGGATGCCATGGAGAAAAGGGTAAGGATTATAAACATTCAGGGACGCAAGTCCTTCAACACACGACAGGCAGTTCATGTACTGTACAGACATTTTACAAGTTAATTCGCAGCTGTCGTAAAGCTACTGGACACAGGAAATCACTTTGGAGCAGTTACTGTATTTCAGTTATGTCCAGCAGAGGGCACACTTTCCTTGTAAATAGTAAACTAGCGTAGTAGCGTTACTGTAAAGTAATAATTGTCTCTTATCTAGTATGTAAAATAAACTGACACATGCATGTTTTCTTTTTATATAACCAGATATCGGATCTGGAAAATGAGAAGCAAGAACTAATAAAGCAACTGAATAAACAGAAAGCTAAATGTGTTGCAATTGAAATAACGGATGATGAAAGGCAACAGGTGGAGGAAATGAAGCATCTAGAGGATGTCGAGTTACTGAAGAAAACTATCCAGCAGCTCAAGGTGAGGTGTTTCACTGTTGACACTAAACAAAAAACAGAGGACAGCGGATTTCAAATGCACCATCCATGTAATGTACAAAACTAGAAGTTCCAAAAACAGTCATAGTTGCCAAGGTTGAACATGCTGTGAAGTTTTAGCAGCCACATTAGCCGAGTTGTCACTTTCAACATATTCTTATATTCTTCTTCCTTTTCAGGTCCTGCTGGAGGGAATTACCAAAAGAAAAACAAGTAGCACAAGTACTTGACTTACTATAAATAAAGAGTTAATTCAAAATGTTTGTGAATTCACTCACACAAATATTTTTATTGTCCATCAACAGTTAAGTATGACAACTGCAGCTTCAGAATACATTTAAAGAATATACCCAACCATGCACTATTCCGGTTAAAATAATAAAATCAGAACATTGTTCCTGGCAATTAATGCTTTGACATGAAATGAGAACCTCGGCTTGCAGATTCTCCATGAATACAAAAACTCCATTGTTAATATTCTATGTATGTTGAAGCATATTGAAGCTCTCGGGCTGCAGGTTCTAAGGATATGGCTGTCCTTCCTCTAGTACAGGGAAAAATGTTGGGATTGGTGAAGGAGAACCTTCAGAGAACCAAATATAATTATTGACAAGTCAACAAACTCACCAACTGTCCAAACAAGTAATAAGACTTCGTGTTCAGCTATGGGTCTTTATATACAGGACAGAGTTTTGTTGTTTTTTTTTGGTGGTTGCCAAACTACGTTATTGATGCATTGCTGCAGCATTTTATATTGAATTGCGGATCAGGAGCCCTATATACCTTAAGATCTTTTTCATTGGTGGTTGACAACCTGGGCCCACCAGTGCACCGCTGCTTACCACCGAGTAGATGTAGATGACACTGATTGCCCCTCCTCCCAATGTTTCATTCAGTGCTTTACAATGCAGTCCTAAATGCTTTTCAACAATTTCACTATTTTAATCCTTTCAGTTCTGCTCTGTGATTGTGCCACACAGTTAATAATGCGCCACAAACACATTCTTATCCACAACTACTGTATCGTCCTTTATTTTATGTCATATCCATTTGCTGATGGCTCTGATTATTCTCACGCGTCGTTTTCACAGCTTCAGCATATACTGTATCTGTGATCCCTTGCTCTGCCTTAAGTTGCTGCTCCCGTACTAGCATAGCCTTAGACTAAACTATGTTCTGCACAGATGCTCCTTGGCACACTTTCCATGTTTATTCTCCTGCATATCAACCACTTTGTTGCTTTGTGGCTACATGACCAAACCTTGGGACACTCTTAGCATCAGAGTAGCTATAGAATATAGCTTAGGCCTGACAGTTTAAGTAAAATATTTGACGTACATTATCTCATCCAAACAGACTCTTACTGACAAACTCCTGACTCACTCCACCTAAGGTCATTACTAGCTGTCTCCTTTGCGGCCGCAGCATTTTCTGTAATATTGTCTAATGTGATGGATTTTAAGAGTAACTCCATTCACCAAAAACTTTGGTATGACAGCATGTAAATTCTGTCCACTCATCATCTTCACTTACTCAACATTCTCCTGTTGCTGCTTCCTGTCCTTGCATATAATCGGATATGATCCATTTTTTAAAACTCTTGTCATTCCGATATAACCCATTTACAATTTTTGCTGAGAATATTGGATTCCCATCACTTTCCTCAGCAGAGTGACTTCATTGGGAAAGTGACATCACATTGACTGTGATGTCACTTGACACTGCTGGAAATACTGACCAGCAGCAGTGTGTTAATTAACAGCGAAGCCTTTGTGGATACAGACATTTCTGAAACTCAAACGCCATACACAAAGAAATAAGGTCTTATTTTGTGTCTATAGCGTTCAAGCATTTTTGCTGACAAAATAACAATGATTCCACATAGCGAGTCTTTGCTGAAATATGACAATCCAGTTATGAAGACCCACGTGCCAGAAAGGAAATCTCCAAAGGTAAATTTACCAAATCAAATCACCTTTAGCTTTCAAATACACAGCAAATGTGGCTTTTTTGTTTACAAACTATTTGCAAGACAGATCAATATAAAAGTATACAATTTATGTCTGCTTTTTCCTACAAAGTCATGTTTATTGTTGTAGGCACGTCCTATGAAAATGGGTTTTCAACAGTCAAGCCCAACTTCATCACCGGCTCCAAAACTAAAATGCTCATCTGAGGCTATAAAGCAGCCCACAAAGGAGATTCTCAATTGCATCCTTCCACCCAGGTAGCTGCCCATTGGATTGATTCTGCTTTAACTATAATTACTATTAAAACACCTGGTTTCTACACATTTTGTTGATTAATTTTCTCCACTGCACTAAAAATCGCCTTTTATACCTGGGACTTGTTTATTACTTCACTGTAATCTGAACTGAAATTTACTTCACGGTACACCTTCTTAAAATACAGAAAAGTGTCATATAATTAACCCTGTGTTCATCAACCTCTGCTATTTTAGAGAATGGTGCGAGGGCAACCAACACTGGATGCAGCAGGTGTCTACTACACCTTGTACTGGACCAGATGTGGTGCACCTGGAGGAACAACTGAACAGGAGACTACAGCAAAGGCAGGCCAGACAAACGGGCATCTGCCCAGTGCGCAGGGAGCTCTACTCCCAGTGCTTTGGTGAGGAGGATGAGGAAGTTGACTACTAAAATTAAAAACCTTTACCCATATTCAGACCATCATTTATAAAACTTGGGATATTTGGTTAGCTTTGATCTTTTTATCAGATTTAAATTATGATAACAATTTGTTTTGTTCACTCTGCTATTAATAGGAAATGAATTGTCTTAATACTGCTCATTTTTCAAACTCCGTAGATGAGCTGATCAGACAAGAGACCATAAACTGTGCCGAGAGGGGTCTGCTGCTGTTACGGGTTAGGGATGAAATTCGAATGACTATTGACACATACCAGGCACTCTATGAGAGTGGTGTAGCGTTTGGTATGAGGAAAGCCCTGCAGGCCGAGCAGGACAAGGACGACATGGAGAAAAAGGCAAGGATGATTTGTTTACTTCATTAACAGTAATTGTGATTCAAAGATACTAAAATTACAATATAGTTCATAGATTATACAGACATTTTGCAAGAATATATTGCAGCTCCCAGTATGTGGAACAAAACAATGTCTTGCTTTCTTCTGACAAAACCAGATTGCTGATTTGAATGATGAGAAGGAAGACCTGATGAATCAACTGAGTGAACAGAAAGCCAAATGTGACGCAATTGAAAAGAGGGGTAAAGAGAGGCGAGAGTTGGAGGAAATGAAGCACACAGAAGAGATACAGTTACTGAAGAAAACTATCCAACAGCTCAAGGTGTGATATTTCATTACTAATACTAAAGGGAGAAATCAGTGAATGTGTGCATAATACAGAATTTATGAACCATGAAAATAAGTCTCCCAAACAGTAATAGTGCTTTAAGAAAACGTGGTGTCAACGTTTAGCAGTAATTGTAGTTGCCTTTCTTAGTATTACTGTTAATATTTTCCTCTTCCTCCTCCTTTTCAGGGTCAGCTGGAGGAGATCGCCACACAGAACAAGTAACTGATATCCAAAATAAAGAGTTAATTGAAAATATTTATAAACTATAAGACAAGTTGACCTTGTCTGTCTTGCACGCAATGACCTCAGCTGTATGACAGAAAGACTGCAGTCCGTGTCAACAATAGATAATTGTGAAATAGTATTATCAATGGGCAAACTATCAACAGATGTAAGTTATTGTGGTTAATTTATTACTTCTACTGCTTTTATTTGCTGGCTTAAAAAGCACATGAACTTTCTTTATTATTTTTGACAGCTTGGTCACATGGCAAAAATAATTTCAACTCCAAGACGCACATTCGTCACCGGCATTAAGTGCGTCCCATTTTGATGAAAACTGTCCATATTTATACACTCGAGCCCTTAACTGTAGACTTCCCTGACTCTGCTCACAGTGTGGAGTTAACACGTTGGGAATATTGGTTAAGCTCACGCAGATAATGTACTTTCGCTTCTATGACGTACTCTCCTTTACGGTTGGCAATTAGCTTCCAGGTAATCCTACACGAAGTAAAAATGGAGTATGAGCCAAACTACTACTATCCCAAATAAACTAAATCATCTCAATCAATCCGGTCTCCTTCAAACGCTTCACTTTGGCATCCTTCCGATGTTGTTTACAATTGCTTTTACTTCCGCTTCCCGTAGTACGCCGAGAATGTACCTCGGTATTCGCATCTTGTTTCCGCCTTGAACAGTTCCCCTAACGTTTTGATCAACAAGGTAAAATTGTTTAAATTATTAACATGTCCCAAAGTAAGAAACACGACAGTCAGCTAATGACAATTGCTTTGTTTTTAACGAAGCGTTTTCATTAGATTTCATTAATCACGGCAATAATTCTTTCAAATATTGTTTTTTATGTTTTGGGTTTACTCCTCATGCAGTAAAAAATACATGAAAGCTATTTGTGTGTTGGTCTTATTGAGCAAATTGAAACGAAATCTTAAAAACAGGATTTTTTCCCCCACGCAGCTCCGTTATCTATGTCAATGCGAAATCACTGACCAACAAATCTTTGGATTATTTTTTTATTTTTTTTAAATTTTGATCTGTGTGTTCGAATTTAGATACTATTTAAAGGACCATATCTCAATGTACTCCATTTTGTTCCTTTGATTACTTTGTGTCGTTTAAATATAGGACAAAAAATACATTTAATTAACCAATTCATGTCGGACAGAATAAAATGGTACACACTGTTTCCATGACAACAAAAACAGTGAACTCTTATTTGTCAGTATCCCAGACATTTCTGAAACTTGCAAACGAAGAGACTTGTGTGTTTTATTGGCATCCTCATCGCATTTTCTCGACAAAATGTCAATGATTCCACCCGCTGAGTCGTTGTTGAAATATGACAATCCTGTTTTGGTGAACAAAACACTAGACAGGAAATCTCCAAAGGTGAGTGTACCCAATCAGTCTTTGCCATTAAATAAGTATATATCGCAAATGACCATTGTTGTTCGATTAATTAAAACTAATGCAGCTTAGATAAACAGGAGTAACATTAAAACTTGTACAAGACATTGGTGAGACATCCATTTTATATTTTGTCACTCTAGGAATGTTACTATATGAATACATTGAATGGATTATAGAGACAAATTCTATCTTTATACTTTTGTATAAGCTATATATATACATATATATGTGCACGGCCCAGGTAAACACCAATTGGTTCATTCTTACAAATGCTGGTTTTATTTTAAATTCTAGTAAATATCCCAAAATTTAAAATACCTACAAATATTTTGCGGTCATCGACATGAAATGACACAAAACTTTAAATAAAGTTAAATTTGAGGGAAATTGAAAATTTAAAGGGATTATTACGATGGAAAATAGTGGATTTGGGATTTTCCTCTGTAGAAATTGTACGATTTTAATAATGCAGGTTACTCGAGTTATTTATGGATTGCTAACGTCTGCAGAACAATGAAACGTATCCAGAGACCTTTAAATCACGCTAATTTGTTTGCTTTAAGTACCATCAATTTGTTGAATGTGACTATTCAATATCCTCAAAGTACATTTCTAAAATATTTCAGTTAATAAAGTTGAAGAGGTTAACGCTTTTAACCCCTTCAGTTCACCTAACCTACATAGCTTTGGGCTGTTGGAAAAAAACAGCACCCAGTGTCAACACAAAGACAAGTCAGACAGAAACTCCACAAAGGCCCTGGAGCCAATAAAATTTAAAACTATACATATATTTAAGCATATTAGCTATATGTGTGCTCTCGATAGAAGTTACGTTTATTGTGATAAACATAACTGATAATATAGTGCAATACAGGCACGCTCTTTGAAAGTGAGTTTTCAGCAGCAGCCTTCTCCAACTGGTCCAGTTCCACCAGCTCCAAAACAGAAGTCATCTGAGGCTATCAAGCAGCAAACTGAGGAGATTCTTAATGCCATCCTTCCACCCAGGTAGCTTATAGTTTTACCTTTTAGACTGGTGCTTCTGTGACTATCATTACACTACAAATTGTGTAATTTCACATTTGTGTCCACTGCATTTCCTTTTACTTTCTGTTAATTGTGAGAAAATAATATCAGAAAATACTGAATAGTGCTGTATAATTTATCCCGTCTTGCCTTACAAAGTTCAACATCTGCGATTGCAGAGAATGGAATGAGGGCAACCAGCAGTGGATGCAGAAAGTGTCTACTACACCTTGCACTCGACCAGATGTGGTGCACCTGGAGGAACAACTGAACATAAAGCTGCAGCAAATGCAGGCCAGACAAACGGGCATCTGTCCTGTGCGCAGGGAGCTCTACTCCCAGTGCTTTGGTGAGGAGGAGGAAGAGGTTAAATGACAGCTGAGTTCAATGGGTTCATATGCCAGAGTGCAGGACATAAACATTTATTATTTCTGTTCTGAAACATAATTTTCAGGTTACGTGATGTTAAGGCTTTTGGGACTTTTCACATCTTCCTATCGAGTTTTGAGCTGGGTTGGGAAACATTTGTGGTGTGTGCCTTTGAAGCTTAAACCTTTAGGACATTGTACGCAATATTGAGCTGAAACTATTATAGAGATGGATTGTTTGGTCAATACCATCGTTTCAGTCAATGATGACATTCACCGTGCCATCCACAGGATCAATTGTCTAATGCTGCTCATTTCTTTTGAAACTGTGTTTTTGCAGATGAGCTCATCAGACAGGTGACCATTAACTGTGCTGAGAGGGGTCTGCTGCTGTTACGAGTTAGAGATGAGATTAAAATGACCATTGATACTTACCAGGCACTGTATGAGAGTGGTGTGGCTTTCGGTATGAGGAAAGCCCTGAGGGCTGAGCAGGACAAGGATGACGTGGAGAAAAGAGTAAGGATGATTTGTTATGGTTTCATAAATAACTGACACACAGGAATGCATATGTTTGCTCATTTGATACAGCTGGACACAAGGAAGACTTAAGACCAGTAAGTGGAAAAAAACTGACAAACGTGTGTCTTCTTTTCAAATAACTAGATTTCTGATCTGGAAAATGAGAAGGAAGACCTGATGAGGCAACTGAATGAACAGAAAGCTAAGTGTGATGCAACTGAAAAGAGGGACAATGAAAGGCGACAGGTGGAGGAAATGAAGCATGCAGAGGAGATTCAGTTATTAAAGAAAACCATCCAGCAGCTTAAGGTGAAGTTTTCATTATTTAAACAAGAAGGGACTAATGAAAACATGCTGTCAAGGTTTAGCAGGAATCATTCTCAGCACTGCTGTCAATATGTCCCTCTCTTCTTTTTCAGGCCCAGCTGGAAGGACTCATTACACAAAACAAGTAACTGAAGGTCCAAAAATTGAGTTGCCATACCTAAATAAAAAGTTCATTCATGTTTGTTAATGACTTCAAATACATGAAGTGTAATTGGTAAATATTTTATTTTTTCAATAGCAAGGTATGCCCTCTACAGTTTTGGTCACTGTAAGTTCCTCTTATACTTAAAAACAGCATTATGCTGATATTTAATGAATGAAAGCTCATTCAGAGGAAGGAAGGGTGCAGGGGAAAGAAAAGTGAAAATGCAGGTTACTGTCACTTCCCTGAGGAACTTGATAAGAGGCCATTTAATGCTCACTTAGCATTGAACCTCCTTCTGACTCCACATTTCCAGTATCCCAATATCCATCCTTAGTTAAATAAGGGTTGAGTAGATGCAATATGTCCCACTGTGTTACAACTCCACTCTATTGCTTTGATCTCTTGGCTTTGTGGCCTTCTGTGGCTGATGCTGGGATCTTTCTGTTCTTGTTCTTGTTCTTGACATTGTGCGTTTCGTAATAGCGCACACCAACTTTCTTTGCCTTCTTCGCTCGGTCCATTGCTCTTTTCTGTAACAAATAATTTAAAACAAAGGAGAGAGGGTAAAGAAATTGCTTTTCGCCTTCATTCCTGTTGTTAGCAAAAGGAACCGACATTCATCTAAGATGTCAAAATAGACTCATGAGGCTGTTTGGCGTCAAAGGAGACTCCATACCTGTTTAGATGACAGTCTGGGCATCTGGGAGGTCTCTTCATCCTCCTCAGCTTTTCTTTTCTTGTTTCTCTGGACTGCGGCTAAATCCAAACAATGATGAAAAATTAAGCTGTGCATTTCAATAGTTTTCAATGTCAACCTGACACAACCATTATTTGATTTATGGAGGAAGACTTTATAGACAAACAAAAAACATTTTCTAAAATCATCAACATACAACAGCATACTAAGTCATGTTTAACCATGTGATTGACTACCTTTCCTCTGTGCTTGTTTAGCTGCTGCCATCTGCTCTTTCTTGATGTTTGTGAGAACTTTGTCAGAGAGTGCCTTCGGTATCCTGAGAAAAGCAAAGAGTTGAGAATTATTTTGAACCCAGCAAACCCCCGTCTGATCAAATCAACTGAATTGACAGTAAATAAAATATGCCTCGAATAACACTAAAAAGCTAGCAGGACTTTGCTTTTCAGTGTTTTGGTTAGGAGTCAGCAGTGAAAGATTGCATTGCAGATTACAGAGGACAGCGGCATGTAAAACTCATGGAAACAGGCAACTGATCAGACATTGAAATTAATGATTGACAAATCCCCCACAGGCTTAAATACTGGGCAAAAAAAGCCCATAAATGCTTGGCATGTCTCTGCTTGACAATCTCTTCTTAGGCTTTGAAAGAATACACCAAGCAAAGAAAAATATGTAAGTGAGGTTTGGGAGATGGAACCATACCGGATTGCGGAGAAGCGCTTGCATTTGGCTCGGTCCAAGAAATGCTTATACTTTGCGATCTTCTCATCCAGCTCTCGGATCACCTCCCGTGAACTCTTGTTGCCAGTTGCCTTTCCAGTCTGAGCATTTGTCGTCTCAGGAAGCTGACTCTGTCCTTCAGTTGGTTCAGCATTGGGGTCAACTTCCTCTCCATCCTCCTCTCCCACGCTTAATTTATCCTCATCGTCAGAGTCAGAACCGCAGGAGAAGTCTAGGTCAGGCATCTCGACAGGGACCAGGTCTTCCTCTGTGAACTCAGGAGCTACGCTTATCTTGCCAAAGTTCTGTCGCACGTTCGCCAAAATCTTCTGGACCTGCTCCTTCTGTCTCTGCTGCTGTTCTTCGTGTTCTGCTGCGATGCCATCCTGACTGTCTGACTGCTCCTCTTGCACAGTTTCAACAACATCTGCTGGTCCGTCAACTGGCAATTGCTCCTTGTCCGTGAAAAATCAGAGCAATAAAAATGTGTTGAAGACGTATCATTCTGGGGTACAAATATGTTATTTTATTTTGTTCTGTAAACTCTTACCTCTTGATCTCTATCTGCTCCGGGGGGTTTCACAAAAAAGGGGATACGTCCTCTCTGCCAATCGTTCAACACCATTTTGGAAACTGTGCTGAGGTCTGGCTCACCACCCTACAAGAAACCAAAAAACATTGTTAATCTGCAGAATCCAAATGTGGTTCATGTTCCATAGTGTTCATTAAAATATACTTTGCCCTTTTTATAATTAAAGCATTCACAATGAAGAACATAATATAAATTGCAGATCTATAGAATATGGGTAAATTAAAGGCATTACTAATGTTATTGGTCTGACTGAGTCAAAATCTTTGTGGAAAAGCCAACTGATGCATACCTGACCTGAAACGGGGTTACAAGGTTTAATTAATTAATTATAATTAATTATTTAACTCTAAATTTATCCAACTATTACAAAGCTAGATGCAATCGATATAGAAACATCTAGCAGGTAGATTCAGACCTTTAAGAGTTTCCCAGAGCGGAATGCCAATTTCTCAAGGAAGTCTTCAGCAGAGGTCCATTCGGGGATACGGTAGGTCTTCTGAATGTATTCTGGCTTGGCCCGTTCCAGTACAGCCCCAATGTGATCCTCAGGATTCTTGATCTTCTCCACTTGAACCTTTTAAGTCAAAGGGAACGAAAGTGCATGAAATGTATGTTACAATTTCTCTAATCAAGCAGCAACATTTACAAGCATATGGGGCTCTAAAATACAACTTACCACTCCTTTCAGGACGATATCAGACTCACTGTCTTCGGAGGGGTAGACAACACCAGGGCAGTCAATGAGGAAGATGCGCCTCATCAATGTGATGTACTGCCACACCTAAAACACAATGAATTACATTGTTCGTTATGGGAGGGAGAAATCGGTCAGGTGTCAAAATTCTTGAGATAATCAATGCATGAAGATGAACCAATGAAGAGTTGATACTTTAATTTTTCACACTCTGGAGAAATTCAAGCAAAAGCATTCAAAAAGTATCAAAAAATCCCCATATTTACTTTCCCCCACAGTGTTGTTAAAAAACAACACTTCCAGAATTGTAACACTATGAAAGAAAAATCACAGTACCTAACATACTGCACGTATATATTGTAATATTACATCAGGAGGCAATTCCCTCCATTGTAGTCTGTAGCCCTTTTGTTTATTAATGATGCAAAATCCATGAAATATCTGTTTGACGGTATAAGTATAGGGATGACATTAGATAACAGCAAATGAAGAAGGTACATTAATTAAAACTGAAGGACGGAAAAGTCAAACGGGGCTGCTGACTGAGACTTTGTTTGATCTTTGCCAGACAATGCAGATCCAGTGTTGAGAATCAGAGACAAAAGACTGGATATAGGGGTACAAACCCTCACTCCCAAGTTCACAGCTTTCAACAATGATAGACATGTAGATGTTATCGCTTTGTTTCCCCTAAACTCTTTTTTACATGTTTGAGTTTCAAGAGGGTTGTTCGTTTCCAAACAGGACAAGCAGGTCCAAAGAAAGGAAATTAAGGATAAAAAAATGGTTGTTTTTTCCTTTGGTCTCAGCTTAATTTACATTTTCAAGCATATACTTTCAGATATGCAGCTGACTACCTTGGTTGTAGCAACTTCAAACAATTACTAAGATGTGCAATGTCACCATCAACATCACATTCTTTGAAAATGCAATTATCACATCGCAAATGTCTGCGATAGCTTGGGTCCAAATTCCACTGTTGGTTTATTTGACGCATGATATGCAAGACCTGTAACTGCTGCTGTTATGCAAGTACAGGACAGACAGAGAAAGACAGTGGTGATCAACTAGACTACTATTTAGCCATCGTGTTAGATGTTAACTTAAAAACTGATTTCTACTATTTCAATGATGTTGGCATGTTATATGTAGACTTAATATGTGAATAAGGTAAAGAATGGATAACTGGACTAAAAAAACTACAAAGAAAACAGTGATACAGTAGCATTCATTTGTTTTAGCTTGGTTTCCTCTGCCCCAAAGTAGAAGACATTCTGAATCTCTAATCGTACTGAAATTTGGTGGTGATTAAGAAAACGACAACACAACGAGAGCTGCCCTGATAACAAAACAGTAGAGTAAAATATGGTAGCTTTTCCAAAATGTAGTTATGATACTATTGAGATACAACTGCAAAAATGGGATTCCTGCCTCCATATTGTGCAGACATCAATGAGATATGAAAGATTCGCAGAATCAAAGTGAATTTGTATTTGTTGTTCAAATATGCTTTACTACTTCAGGATATGATCCAACTGTGGCTAAAGGTATGTTGTTTAGTGCAACATACTCTTCTCTCTTACTACTCTGTTGATCAATGTGCATATGTACATGTTCCCCACACACACAGTATCATACCTTGGTTTCACCGGCAAGTGGTGCCACATTGCAGACCTTTTTGGACCGCAGAGTATTGATGATTGAGCTCTTTCCGACATTTGGGTAGCCAATGAAACCCACACTTATCTGTTTCTTGTCTGTGTGTAGCTGAGGGAGATAAAAAGTAAAAAAAGTAAGTCACTGTGTGGTTTCCCAACAACGGGCTCAGACTTTCCTAGTTTCATGGAGGTAATTCTAGACGTTGCTCGATTGCCATTAGCAATAAGCGAACAAAAAAGTTCAAATCACAAAGGGGAACATTGTTATACGAAGAAAATATAACTACTTTGTTTCCCCATCATCTTTGCCTCACAAAGTCAACTTCATTCTTAAGAATATTTACAAGCAAATCTTTATATGAGAACAACATTCACCTCAAAAAGCTTTGCTAATACACAGTATTTATAGCTTGTAGATAACAAGGGCATTGCATTTTATGAGAATGTTAAGTGTGTTGAATTACTGAACGTATTAAACCATTCAGGCAGAGTTACAGCAAACACTACAATTTCACTCTGTCTATTAGGGTTCTGTTTTGAACATAAAAGGAAGAAAAGCTAAATAGTTTCCCATATTTTTTACCGGACAATGTTTTAGGTCCATGACAAATCAGAGGCATTTGGAATTTCAAGATGGTGCTTACCTTGCCAAACTGCCTGAGCAGCTGGATGAGCGAGCCCTTACCAAAGGAGTTGGTGAGGCTGGCATGGAAAGCCAGTGTGGGGTACTCTTGGGACAAAACTGCAACCCAGCGTTTCTGGTGCAAAAATTGAAAGGAGAAAGGGACGTTGGTGAGATCAGTACAAATTAAAAGAAAGACGAAGACAACTGGGTCATTCTAATTGACTTACAGTGACCCACGTTGGAATGAGGTCACACTTGTTAAGAACGAAGATCAGATGCTTCCAGGGCTTCTCCTTCTTCATGTAGGTCTCTATACTCTGGGAACGTGTTCCCATAGGGTCACGAGCATCCAACACTTGAATGATAACATCCGATGAGTCAATCACCTGCAATAATAAAACACTGCTGAGGACAACACATTTATCAGTGGACCAACTCTACATTGAGCTACATTGAAATCCTTGTGAAAATAGGATGAAAATGACACCTTGTAAAGTTCTCCCCAGATCCTTTTCGACTGACCCTTTTTGAAGATTTCCTCACGAACCTCCTCCCTGTATCAAACAACAGCAATTTATTTCTATCTTTGACAATGCAAAGTCAGCAACCAAACTTCATTTAGACTGTGTGTATTAGTGTTGAGAGTCTTACCGAACCCCTGTGTCCTCGGTCACCAGGTCCCTGTCCTTGTCAGCATTGTAACTCATGGTTGAGGCCTCAGCCTGGTCTACAAGGTCCTTGACATCCCCCACCATGAGGTTGGGCCTCTTTCTCTGGGCCTTGGGCCCAAATGTGATCTCAAATCCCTCTGTGTCTAAAATGTGCACCTTGGAATTCTGTGGTTACGGAAGGAAACATTTTAAGATCATCCACAGAAAAGGGAAACAATTAATAACTGGTCTAATCTAAATAAGATATGGTTAAAACAAACACATGGCTTGTGCCACATCTTTCCTTTAATGATGATAAATTTTGTTTATTGATCATCAGTGGTTACACTGTTTCATCAATCCTCCCCTCACACCCCTGTCAGGTCCTGCTGATTTTCTCTTTTTTAATTTATATATATATATATATTGACATGCAAATTTCCCCAGTGTGGGATCATTTGAGTTCATCGCAAAATGTTGGAAGAGGCCTACAGCTGTTATTTGGAACCATTCTGATTATGGGGTGGAAAAGTCAAAAGCTGCCTGAGTTCAACTTTCCTATGCCAAATAGAACGCAAGGCCTGATGTACAATCTCACCTCATAAAACCCCAAAAAATAACATACAGAGGAAAACTTGAGTCTCCATGACATTTTTTGTTATAAAACAGCCTAAGCATGTAAATTTGAAAAGGGCTATTAGTTCATACATAGCGATCTCCTTCAGAGAGAGAACCTCTTAAAAGGAGAGACAGAGACGGAAGATGATAACATCAGTCCCTTATATACAACTAAAATTAGGGCTTATACCCTCATTTACACTCACGTGGGCTTTGACTCTGTCATGCAAGAGGGACATGGGGAGTTTGCTTTGCCTCATCACCACACGATATGGATCCTTCTGTATTGCACCCATCTCTTCTTGGAATTTCTGGAGGGATGACTGCTTGATCACTCGAGTATTTGCTGGAAGACAGATGCAAAGTTCGATTTCGTTAGTTTACATCTAATCACAGATATTTACTGCCAAAGAAAGCCAGGGCGACCAGAAATGAGGCATTCAACTGCAATATTTTAGTCCCCTGCCCGCCATAATGTGCAGTGAAATGCAGTTGCCAAACTCTAAAGCTCTGCTTGAAATAAAGTATTGACGAATAGGGAAAATACACATAAAGAAGAAATACAATTACAGCAGACTTAAGATGGCCTAAGGGAAAAAGCAGCTTGTGAGTCTGTATGCAGCAGTTGGAAAAGGCTGTTGTTGGGGTGATGAGGCTTCTTCATGATTCTGTCACCTCACTGTGCTACGCTGACAGTAGGCAAGCTTCTTGTCATTGTTGTTGATCAGGCCAACCACCACTGTGTCATCAGCAAACATAACTATGGAGTCTGTGCGGTTCTTGGCCACACAGTTGTGAGTGTACTGTGTACAGCAGGCGGCTGACAACACAACCTTGGGGTTGCCTTAACTACTGAGGTCCTAGCAATTAAACATTCTACAAGCCAGGCATACAGAAAGGTGTTAAATCACAGATCCATCATTTTGGTCAGTCTGGTAGGGATTATAGTGTTGAACATTGAAGAAAAATAAACAACATTTTCCCCCTTTCTCTTGTCATGGCTAGTGAGGGTGGTGTCTAAGCTGCATAGGGGCCCAGGTGCCAGGAAGAGGAGTCGATGTAAGCCTTCATTTGTCTCCATAAACTCTTTGTGTGCACAGAAGTGAGGGCTAGTAGTCATTCGGGCAAGAGCCTGCCTAGACAGTCCTGAATGTAATCCATGACTCAAATGGTTGGATAGTTAGGTATTGCAACAGTGGTCAGAGAGTTTCGGCTGGAACAATGTTAATGTCATTGTTAAGACCAGTTAGTGTTGCTGTTTGTATTGAAAAGAATATGTAACATATACTGTGTATGATGTATGTGGGGGTGCAATTGGACAAAATATTAGAAAACCTTTTCAATACAATGCAGACTTACATGACAGCACCACTTACAATGGCCACATCAATTAGCACTGAGTTGAATCAACACCTATTTGACAAAATGCCAACAAAAACTGAACATCATTAGATTTAAGGTAAAGGTAGGATGTTATAGCAGTGGTGTTTATACATGTCCTTTGACAAAGTTGCCACTCAGTGTATATCTAGAAATACTACTAATTTTAGTCTTTTCTTTCAATTATCAAACCAATATAGTACACCAAGGGCTTGTCAAAGTAAAATTGCAAATCTTTAAAATATGTTTGCAATTCATACTTCATTTTGTCACAAATGTGCAGCTATAAATGCCAATATGAAAATAAGTTGATTAGTATATCCAGCACAGCGTGTCTGCATTATTTATGATTCTAATATGTAAACAGACCCCTTGACATCCATAGGTAAACGTAAAGGTGAAGGTAAACTTCATTGTCCACAAGGGAAATTTGGCTTGGGCTTTCACCCCTGCTGCAGCCACACAAAAAACATCAAGTGAAACATAAAATACATAACATAGCAGGGACACCACATTACACAAGTGTACAAACAGTATGCTTAATTTAACCACTCACAATCAGTGCTGTTTCAGAGTGTCGTTCAACATTTTAGTTGACATCGGTACAAAATCTGTTTACACACAGACTGAGCACGCACACAGACATCAAGACAGACCTATAGACATATAGATAGAACAATTTACATGTATGTATGTAAGTGTACTCACCAAACCATTTGATGTTAGGTTCAACTCTGGCTACTGTCCCTGGAGCCACTGTTGACTGGTACTGTAAAGGTTTGATGACCTTTCCTTGCTTATTACTGGTAAAGAAAGATGAGTGGCAGTGTCAACATAGCACCATAGCCAGGGAGCCATTATTTACTACCATTAATTCAGAATGTTAACCTGTTGTGTCATGAATAGATTGAACAAGACAACTCTACAGTCTAATAGCAAATCTGTCATCAATTACCATCTCTGCTTCTGTCTGTACATATTCAGGCGCTTAATAGTGGCTCGGTCCCTCATGTTTTGCCCACCAGCACCTTTGGGACGATCTGTAAAATATATGCACAGAAACACAAACTCTTAATCTCATTCACAGACCATTACAATAGTCAATGGTTTTGTTAAACTTGGTGCGTCTGATGAGGTGTTGTTCAATGTGGATATACTTATGGTTACATAATGGCCTAAAGGCCATTATCATGTGATGTATCGTTAAATTTAAATCGTAATTTGTGTGGTCACGTTGCTTCGTTTTAACATACACTGTACGTGTAATTACGATGCAACTGTAAATATATCTTAGTGGGAAATCGGCTCAAATAGACCTTTTCAGAACATATTTACACCGAGCTACCTGCGTTAGCATTAGCTGTAAACAACCGGTGCGGCTAGCAATGGTTTCTCTTACCGGGGTTGGCGCTGGACGACGAGGGGTTAATGGAGCTTTTCCCCTTGAACCGTGGCTTCACCATGATGATCGTCTATACGGTACACACGTACACACAAATAAACAAAAGCGACAACAACCTGCTGTCAGAAAACTGAAGCTATGAGCTTTCCACCAGACAGCACACACAGTCCACGTGTTGTTACTGTGAACCAGGAAGTACGTCACAGGCAGAGCGACAAGGACACAAACCAATCAGAGAGCCACATTCATATACAGTTCAAAGCTTCTCATACTTATCATCGATAAAATCAACTGGATTCTTTTTTTTAAATTTCATTTGGACGATTGAAGCCCACTAACTCAGAGTAGCAGAGATCGTCAAAGAATGCACCCTTTTAACTCTGGAAACCACCAGTAGTCCATCCTATAAATGTTTTATTTTAAATTCTTGTGACAAGCCCAATGTTTCCAAAGATGCCAAATTTTTGCAGACTAAAATTCTGGGGGAATATGTGTGAAATTGTATCCAACACATCTGGAATCAATAACTATAAGTTGTCTCATTTTATTTTTATAACTTTTAATTTTTCGATGTTGTAAAATCAATTCATGGGTTACATGCAAAGGTCCACCACATTTAACAAAAATCCTTTTATAAGGATTACTTTATAGTCCATTACCAATTCATTTACCAGTGTTTAAGGGATTAAAATCTGAAAAACAAGAATGGGCCCATTTCCACAAACACTGTACTTTTATCATAAATTCTTCTGAAAAGCCTAAAGTTTCCAATGACACCAATGAATCAGGATTAATTCTAGTAAATGCTGTATAAAATGATACCAAACCCATCTAGAATGAAGAGGGACATAAAAATAAACACCCCTGCTTTTAAATGAGGTGTTGGGTTTTTCTTTCATCATAAATCATTTTTGTATAACTTTTTTGTATGACTTTTCATTAATAATGTGGAAAGGCCCACTAAACATATCCAAAGTCCTTCAAATGACCCTGAACAGTTAATTAAGCAGTGTCTGAGGGGTTAACTTTTGTTCCTTAATCTCACTGCAATTTCAGTATTCTAAATCATTTAAATGATCTCTCTTTCATCAGCTTGTGCTTTTATATTATATCATATGTCATATGTAACCCTAACCTCTTGACACATAACGCACCAACGGAATAATACATTTTCACAATAAAGAGCACTTTGCTATGTGACCGTGACTGGCTGGACATAAGCATTTGATCTGTGATCCACTTAAGAATGGCTCAGTCATACTCTATGAAGACTTTAAACCTGAGTCATGGCTCAGATTTAAATTGTGAAAATTTCGGTGATATTCCTACTCCATTTATAAGTCAAGTTTTAAAAAAATATATACTCTTCCTCTATTTCTTCCGCTTTTCAACAACTCTTGGTTTGGTGTTTAGCTTTGTTTCTCGGTCACTTTAACTGAACAAAGCTATGTGGAATTTATTTATTAAAATTTCTTCCAGATTATTTGGTTCGGAAGCCATCAACCATGTTTTGAAACGATTGTGAAAAATTCTGAACTCGCTCAGTGTACATGAAGCTGCTTGACCTGTGGTTTATGGTTCATGAAAATGAAACCTATATGTTACTTTCTGCTGCTGACATGAACTGACAAGAACTGTAGATCCATACTTGACAAAATGGGATTTGATCAAATGTTTCTAACAAATTAACCCAAGATATTCTATGGCATAGCAGATGAAAGTTCAGAAATACTATATAATTATTAAATTAATAAAGAAAAGTAGAGATATGTCACATCATATATACATATACAAATATATTGCCAGTACGGTAAAATGTGCTCACTTTTCATTTGGGTTTAAAACCACATTTAAAACTGATTTCAAGAGAATGGGCGTTGATTGCTATGCACTTTATGGTCAGCAGAGGGCGCAGCACAGTTTAGTTACATGTGACGTTTCACTGCCTGACCACTTCAATATAACTTGAAGTGGATTGTTTTACTCTTATATAAATAACCTGTTTTGGAGACTCGTCGGTCCAGATAATACACTCATGGACATAAAACAGTAAAGACCCTTTTTACTTGAAAAAAAAAGAAAAAAGAAATAACAGATATTCCTGCCAATACTAAAAAAGATAGACTTATGTTTATTGATGAAGCTCTGCATCGAATACAAATTAGTTTGATTTTACATTTGAATCTTGGAATTCTGCAAAAGTAAACAAACAATACTTTCTTGTAGGCTTATACTTTATATTTTCTTAGGGTTACTTTTCATTGCAGTTGCTCCAATGCATGTCCTCATGTTTAGATTTTGCAAGAAGAATGCATGAAAGATCAGTCGTGTCTGGCTGTGATGCTACTGCTCACCTATTGTAGTGTGGCACGTTGCACAACTGTGGCATAGTGCCAACGAAGGCAATAATATATTCATCAAGACTCTGGTCTGGAGAGGCGCCATCCAAAATCCAGTTTATACAACAGGGAGACCAAGGAATGTTATCTGTTCAGTTTCATATAGGTAAGCTGGAACTGACTACATCAGCAATAATCCAATGCTCTAAATTATTTATTAAAGCTTAAAGCCAAATGGAACCCATGCAGATCAGACCTAAAGAAGCAGCTTTAGTTCAGTCTAAGCTAAAACTAAACACTTATGACAAAGGATCCACATCACATCATTTTTCGTGATCCTTTTCTTTCCTGGTTACAAGTCAAGAAGGTCCTTCTCAGATTCTTATTCTATAATATATACCAAAGCCTTAACATGACCCAGACCCCAAATGTGATGAACCAAACCTATCAATTATCTTCTCCATACTGTTCATAAATTTAATAATGTCAATGTTTATACATTAAGACTTCATTTTATAGATGGCCAGAGGAAGCATATTGACAAAATTGGAACCATTTGTTAACAGGAGAGAGGCAGGCAGAGAGAGAGGTTTATCTTTTTATGTCAGTTTCTTGTGCTTACTACAGAATAGCTAAAACTGGACAAAGCCTCACATGAGAGGTCACTGACACAACACTTACAAACACTATTTACATGTACCTACAACTCTAATAAGAAAAATATCTCTATAACATCTACAAGACACAACTTTTATTAAAACACAAACTCTGAATACAAACTCGTTACACACAGAATGCATGCCGGGAAATCACATTTCCCCATCCTCCAACACGCCTCATGGTGTGCCATACCCATAACAAACTCTAGCAAGTGTTGGCACAAGCATTGCTGTGTCTGGATTGCTCATGAGGGTCCATCAGACATTCATGGAGGGCAGGCAGTTGTCTGGGGCAAGTGCTGGCCCTCAGAGTCCCCGTCAGCCTGGATCAGGTTGATGATGGGTCCCAGTGGTGTACCACCATCCGTTTCACCAACCACACATGATACACAAGATCTGACAGTTTTTCAAGTCCAGTATAGATGGTCTTATCTACTGGCTCATCAGTTTGAGGGATGGATGGCTCTATTGCTTTCTTACAGACAGAAAATGCATACACAAGGAAACATCCAAGAAGCGTTGAATGCGGGCAACTGGACTTGATAGAAGTTACCTGAAGACATTTCACCTCTCGTTCAAGGCCATCCAAGGTTTCACGTTTCCCTTTCCATGTGACGTAACACCTGCTCACATGTGACCCCATGTGGCGGCTCTAACAACGGTCATTTACATTTGGCCTCTGATCACTCCAACGACTCCAGGTGGCAAAATAGTTTGTATGATCCAGAGAATGGCCCCACAGGTTAAATGCCTGGGGCTCCTCATTTTAGTCAGAACTGAAAGAATTTTCTATGAAGTCCAGTTGCCCTCGACTCAACCCTTCTTGGATAATCTGGATGACTGAGAACCTTCACAGACATTCGCAGAGAAACGCAGAAAGTGCAGACTTGGAGGTTGATCGTATAGAAGAACATATAATTTCATTTGCACTAAACGTTATATGCCATATGGAAGAAAAGAATTGAAAACAGAGGAGCCCCGATGTTCTTTGGCTTGCCATTAAGGTACTGGAGGGAAGAACACTTGACAGATAACATGAAAAACAGGCCCAGCTGCCTCTAGCTGTGGAGCTGTGGAGAGATAGAGAGAAAGAGAGAGAGAGAGAAAGAGAAAGAGAAAGACAGAGGGAGAGGGAGATTGTTTATTTCATTTCTAACCCAGTGGAGCCAACCACAGCATCCATCTCTCAGGTTGCCATTCGTTCAGTGCAATCTGTGGATGACTTCAGCCCATCCATCTCCACACTTTGTGACTGACATCCCAGCATTTGATTTGTTCAGAGTGGGAAGTCAAGTCCAGAAAATCACCAGTTTTTAGCACCGCCTTGGCCAGCTGTATGTTATTAGGGTATGACAGAACCTCACAGAAATCGATCCATTAGTCATAGGATGTCTCGTTACAGACTTTATGTATTCAACTTTATGAAATTCATTCCAAAAATAAAGACATTGTTATCCCCACCTGTCACAAAAAACACATAACGTTTTATGAGTAATGAGTAATGGCACTTCAAACAAAGGGATGTTGTCAGTTTGATGTAAAAATATCACATACTTTATAACTTATGCTGTAGATTTTTAAAAATGTTTGGTCTTTACTAGCACATATTGCATATTATCTTAACAAAATATATCATTATCCTCTATATATTTCAAATGATTGTCTTTGTACATCACTGAGACAATAGAGGCGGAGTAGACAGCCCAGTATTACTCATAAATATCTTCCTGCATAGATCATGTTTTGTCAAAATACAATAAAACTGCCTGAAACATGAAGTCAAATTATCGTTGGTCGCAAAGCCTCTGCATTCCATGAGTACACACTTTTATCATAAACAATACAATTGAGCTATTATTTCCTCACTTGAATATAATATGCTGTAGTATGGAATTCTAAACATTTGTTTTAAAATCCTTTGAGCCCAAGTCCCAGTCCACTGAGAAATACCAGATGCGACAGATCTCGCATAGCGAAATAGGCAATAGTGAAAGTTTGAATAAGCAGTATGGCGTTAGTGTTAGACTGTGTGTGTGACTGATGCTTCATCACGGTGCATTGAATCTCCCCATAACTGTGCTCATGATTGTGTGCGTTTGTGGATAATAATTTTGCCTGGCTCACTTGAGGAGGCTCTGCATTGAGTCAAAATGGGAGCACCTCCTACACGACTCGCAGGACTGACTAAACAAAAAGAGACAAATTGATGGAGGCTGGAGGGTCGCTCCCCCTGATAACCTTACTGCTGAGTGCTTCATGGCTCAGCTGGAGGGCTACTGAAGTGCTGACAGCTTGGGGCCACTGCTGTGTCTGAGCCATTATGACAAGTGTGAAGAAAGATTCTGTTTTGAAGATTTATCGTTGGCAATACATTAGCTCGATATACCGCATTTCATATTCATAATGTTTGATTTAGAGTGTCATCAGAAAGAAAGAAAGGTACTTTATTGATCTCTGTAGGGAAATTATTTCTCTGCATTCAATCCATCCTGACTACGAGGAGCAGGCCTGGATGTTACATTTTTCAGAGTGATGTTTGGAAACAAAATTGGTACTCAGCTCCTATGTCAGCCAGAAAAGGCGGAAAAACATCATTTTTATGAAACTAACTGATGGTGGCAGTAATTTCCTGTAAAGAAAAAGTGTGACAATGCAGGAAAAGTGGAAGCTAACCACTGTGCAGGATACAGGATGCTTCAAAACTTGTCTTTACAACATTTTATGGGGTAGGAATGGCATCAAAATTGTGGAGAGCTTTTTTTGATTTTTTTTTAAATTAAGTTCCACATAAATGTGTTGAAAGGAAAAGTCTTTAGAGGAAGAGGACTCCGAAGATTTTACACATTGCCAGTTTTGATGGGATTACGCAGATTAGAACTTTCATGGAGGAAAAAGAGGGAACAAACTGTGACATTATTCAAACTGCAAATAAATCAAGTGCAAGAAAACCCATCTGGAGGTGAAGTTATGGAATTTGCTGTTTTTAATGTGAATATGTTTTATTGATTTGTACTGTCCTCTCTGTTTAATTTCCTCCATTCATTTAGTTTCATGGCTTGTCTGGTTACAGTTTTCACACCACATATATCATAGGATAATCTGTTGGCAAACACCCCTGAGAGTAGTTTTAAGAGCTCTTTAATGAAAGGTGTTTATGAGTGCTAATCCGTGGCATATAAACAACCGTTTTGGGGTGGAGATAAAATGCAATATAGTTATATAAATATTTATATATTAAACAGTTGATTGCTATTTCAGTGTAAGTTGTACACTCATGGAGCTTTGGTAAGGGTTCAGTTTGCAGTTTTTGAGCTGCACTGGAATTGTGAATCTAGTGATGATCATCCTCTGACATCAGTGTAAATCTCAACGTTCAATATAAATGAAATATGTCATCATTTTCTTTCTGACATACAACTCTGAATAGGAAGTTGGCATTGTTAATTGAAAGAGGAAATGATACCCTTGCTATCCCACAGCCAAGTCTCGAGGTGTCAACATTGAGGAAATTACTGAAAGTGGTTTGTGAAAGAAATTGGGTTTTACAAGAAGTTGTTTGGTTACCTGAAACTATGTTTCACTTTTCGTTTGTTTTTTCCTGATTAGATTGAAATCTCCTGAGAAACATGTGGCAACCATTTCAAGAAAATAACCCTTAAAATGTCTAAATAACAACTCATTTAATGGATCTTAATGGAACAAAAAAAAACTAAAAAAAACAAAACACCAAAGCAATTATTTATATCTGTTATTTGTTTATAGACGGACGGACACAATTAATAAAGGTCATGAAAAGAAAGAAAAATATGTTGGTCTATAAATGTAAACCACAGTGCATGACTGATGTAACAGAAGTCAGTTTGTGTATCAGAGTTTCCTTGGTAACAGAGCATCAATGAAGGCAAAAAGCTGAAGCCTTGTCTTTCGTCCTCGGATCATTTGTTCTGTTGCTTTTCCGTTCCTTGATGTGCCTAAAATAATCTCATGTGTTTCTTCTTGCAGCCCTGATACGTCAAATAAAATGCACTGTGGAAGGCAAGAATGCAAGTTATCCCTATCCTGTGGTGTTTAATGGAACAATAAAATAATTGTGCCCTGATAAGAGAAATATGTTTCTCAGAAACCTTAGGTTAATCGTAAATCCAAAATCCAAATTCAAAAATGCTTCCCTACCGTCAATCTCAATTTCTTGAGTTCTTTGGTTACGGCCAGAGCACTTGCTAATAGCTGGCAGCTGCAGGCCTATCTACAGTCCGTCCAAAACAAATACATTTCCCTCTTGCCAAAGAGCAAAGATGAGCTGTCATGGAGTCCAGGCCTGTCTCTTCACCATGACTGGGCATCTGGTCCACAGCACCATCTTCACCTTGCCAATGAAGGGTTTTTGTGCAAACATTACTTGGACCTTTACTATATTTTGAATGTCAGTAACTGGATTGTGGTTAGACCATAATGTAAACCTGAGGGGTCAGCAAAAACGAAGGGTTGTATGGCATCTTTCATGGGGGGGCTGTGTGCCATAGAGCTTCTTGCCAACAATTTCCTCCACTTGAATTGAAATAGTGTTCAGTGGAGTTGGGCACCATCATCCCTCTCTCCCCTGTCTGCTTGTTTTTGTGTGTCTCACCAAGGCCGCTTGTCTCTGCTGTTTATCTGGTGCCCTATCAATTAGATAGGGTCAACAGAGAAGCCTATTTGGACGGGGGTGTGTGTCACCTCAGGGCTATGATCGCCACTGCTGAGGTCATGCCATGAAAGGGAAATTGAACGCTACTGTTTCCCCTGAGCACTCTGAGACACAAGTGATTACACTGACTGATCTGTCCAAAGAGCCCTGGTTAGTGATGATCAAAGGCAGCCTGGAGACCACCTGGAACGTCTCTTGGACGTAGACTTGGCTTGTGGAAGGCTGAGAGGCTGTGGAAAAAGGGCACAAAAGCACCGTGCCTCTTATTCCCATCCTGATCTTCGTGAGAACATGGGCTCTCTGATTAAGGAATCTCTTTTCCTTCCAGTGTGTTTTTCTAAGCATTAAGCATCACATTCAAATATAGAAAATTGAGTGATTTTGGAAGAAGAGATTACAATTCACAGACACACCAGAAAGCTCAGCATGAAGGGCTGATCTGTGGATTTAGGCCTGTTTGAGCTGTTTGGACTGAGAATCAGGATATAAGGATAAATCAGTAGTGGCACAAAAAAGACAACAGAAAGCCGGAGCTTTTAAAGAGATAAACTGTACCCTAATACCAGCCTATGTTCTAGGGTACCAAGTGTCATATTTATATTTGTTAAGCATATATCTAAATTACTTCTTCACACTGGCATTCACGGCCTTTACAATATTTGTCCACACTAATTTCACAGATATATTATCACTCATCACTAATTTCCAATACAGTATCATCGTATTTTTAAATGAATAACTGTGTCTTCAATTTCCCTGCACTTCACTCAGTTGTAAAAG
The DNA here is from genome assembly GCA_900303265.1 of Brotula barbata. NCBI lineage: Eukaryota > Metazoa > Chordata > Actinopteri > Ophidiiformes > Ophidiidae > Brotula > Brotula barbata. The sequence continues at coordinate 116,985 of OMNV01005351.1, read as the reverse complement.
CAATTCCACCTCAGTGTTTAAAATGTTGAGAAAGGGAAGAAAGATGGAAACATTCTCAAAATCACAGAGGGACATAACAAGAGCGAATAAAATGTTGGACTATTTAGCTCCTAAATTCCGATCTATGGGCCAGTAGTGTGGCTTGGCGGACTCATTACCCCATTTTCTACCCTATGACAAACATACTCAAATGTGTCCTCAGTGCCAGAGACAAGCCAGGATACATTTGGTGCTGAATCGCAGGGTGGGACTGTGTGAATGAGTTCATCTCTTATTTAAAAAAAAAAAAAAAAAGCAAATGTGGTGGCAGCAGTGCTCGAAAGATATGGCTGCACTCAAATTGATATGCATGCAGAGAGAATATTCTGTACATATGGCTGTAGTGAGCAAATTTCCTGACCATGAAAGATTCAATTTGTGTGCTTTATTGATGCCATATCGCTCTGCTCAAACATCATATCCATCCATTTTTGTCTTATGGGATAATTATGTTTGGCCAGAAATCAGAAAAATTTTCAACACAAACATCTTGCCTGTAATGTCGTGTCGTGACCTTGTGGCACGCACAAGTTGCACAGATTACAAGATCTGTCACCTTACAGCAGATGAGCAATGTCTGAAAGTGAACTGCGTCTTTGCCAATATGAAGCCAAACAAAGAGAAGATGTTTACTCCTCAACTACAGTGTGTGTTATTTTGTACAGGAAACAGAAATGGAAACGCTGAATGTGGATGAGGTTGGATGAGGTCTTTTGACACATCCATCTCCTGTCATGCTCTTGAGAGCTACAGCGTTTTACCATTAAAGTAGTAGCACGTCACAGCTTTTCAACGACAATTTCAATCGTTTGGACATGCCTGGGTGTCTGGAACGTCTGTCTGACTGGCTCCGCACGTGTCTACGCTCTGCTCAGATTGAATGAATCATTTGTCTAAGTCATTCATCACCTAGACAGATGGAGGCTAGTGGACTACATTTGTGTCACACGACACCAGGGGAAGTCAATGCTTCATAATCTCAAGCGTTGTCAATAGAAACAGACGAGTGATGTTTGTTTCCCCCAGCCCAGGTCTTTGATGATCTGAATGATCTGTGTCCCATGTTGTTGCTAAACGGGGTCTTTCTCAAACACACTTCCTTGGCGCACAACACTGTCATCATGATTCAGTTGTTACCTTTAAAGGACAGAGCGGCTTTGGACGGAGACGCAGCATCAGTTTAAGTTTCCACCGTACCACTCCAGATGTAGGTCACTATCAAACCTGTCACAACCTTACGCAGGAGAAAGGAAAGAAGCAAAGTTCTAAATGCTCCTAGTACATAGCTGTGAGACATGTTTATCTCAGCGCTGTTGCAGTCATGAAAACTATGACTCTGTTGTTCTGGCTTCATTTAATGACCCTAACAACGGCAGGTAGAAACAAAGAAAACAAGCCTGTAAATAAATAAAAAGATTTAATAGTGAGTGGGCCAAACCATGGATGAATAGACAAAAACAACCACACCAGCTAACCAAGCAACACTGGTTAAGGTAAACACGCGTCGACCGTTGCAACACTAGTATCAGCTAGCTACCATCATCATGTAAACGCTACACAAGCTATCCTGACATAATTCAATAATAATGATAGTAATAACCAAAATTATGATGTAATTAATGTTAGATTTGCAATGGTTTTACTGGTCCACCCCACTTGAGATCAAATTGGGCTGTGGGTAGCCCATGACCTAAAATGAGTTCGACAACCCTGCATTATCTTGTTCCGTGCTAGCCGTATTAGTGATATTGTTCTTTCTCCTCCAGTACCTCTTGAAAAAGGTTTTTACATTATGTTCTTGGTCACATCTGCATAATGTTCATCTGGGGCTGGGCTGGAAGTAAAAGACCAAGTATTGACCAAATATTACTCAATCTGAAAGATTGACGACTGTCAATAATTGGTGTCTGTCTGCTGTGCACAAAGGCAAGTTGGTCCATTGAAAAAGAAGTACGGTCAGGAATGAACACTGGAAAGCGGGGAAGGCTTGCAGTGCTGAGGTAATGCTGAAGAGGCTCTTGGGGTAGAAAGGTTAGTGAGTTCGCTGCTTTCTGAATCTACCATGAGTAAATGCAGTGAGCAAAAGTATTGCTGTAAATTAAATTTACACTTTCCCACAATGGAATTCATATGATCTCTGGCATAGGAGCTGCAAAACTTGCTTGAATATATTATCTGGCCTAAGCAACAGAAGCCACAACTCCTCTGTTCTTCATAGAATACACAAGGGGAGGAAGGGCTGACATGCAGTCTAAAATATCATAAACAATTTCTTGGCATGCTTGGCTGGAGCTTAGAGTATGTCCACAAATATGCAAAAACAATGATTTATACATCCAAGACCCCAGAATCTAACACTAGAAAGAAATTTCTGGCACCAAGACAGTTACAGTCCAACATTATTTACCATAAGGACAGATTTTTACATATGCAGAGAATTTTAAATGAGCACACCAATTATTAGAACGTCTCACAAATCCGCAAATATGTGATTCTCTGGTTGTGGCTTCTCGCTACAATGACCTAATATGATTCTGGAGGAGCTAAGCAATCCGGTTGCAGGCCCCCTACCATGAGCTATATGAACACAAGATGAAGTCCAAAATATTGGCTTCAATGGGGGAGGAGGATAAAGAGCCAACCTGCATCTGTCTCCAGGAGAAACTAAACCTGAATCTAAAGGAATGTTCCAGCCTATAGTGAGTTTCTGTGGTGCAGATCAAAACCCAGACACGCAGACTATTGTGAGGGGATTATTAGTTCCCATGTACTCCTTATGCCCTTGACCCCCCCCCCTTCTCCACACTTGTCTTTGTGCCTGACTCTCCTCCCTGGGTCCACTCAGCTAAGAAAATTAGGTTCTGCTCTTTAAAAATTCATGCCTATAGACTACATGACTCAGCATCTGTAGTGGCCCACAGATGATTGCTACTTTAAGATCTCTCAAGTGGGCTTGAGAAACACTTTTGACATCAGTTCTTTTACTGTTTTGCCCTTAATGGTTTTAGTTTGACCTGATCTTATGAGAGGAGGCAAGTTGCCATTGGCTGCAGTTTTGGTGCTGTGGCACACTCAGCCAAGGACAACACTCGCTCCGTGGTGGGCCTCAGGACCTGTAAATTAGATAAGCCTACTCAAACCCCTCTTTTTGATGAATTGACTGAGGCACTGTAATGGTGTTTTCTAACTGGGCAGACAAAACCAGTGGATTTGGCCTTGCCTCGAGTGTCTCGCTGTGCTGGGTCCCATAAATTTTGCATTTTGGTGTTACTGAGGTCAACCTGCCTTTTCCCTTACCCTGTCTGTCCTGAGGAAGAGGAGAGATGAAGACACTCAGCTTGCTCCAGTGTGCTATGGTAATGTCGCGTTGAACCTCTCCCAAATCCTGGGCCTGGTAGCCTATTTATGGGCTCTTTCATGCCTCACCTACTTTCAAAAACATTCCATCATTTGTGCACCATTAAGTTTGGTGTAGATGGATGTGAGATTCCTTAGATCACTCTTTCCACTCTCACGATCTTGGACAGAATTTTGACACGTTTGAACATTTCTCCTTTGTGGTGATATGCAAGCATACAAACACAAGATCAACAAGAATTGTGAGGATTTAGGTATACGAACATGTATGAACATACATGCATATTGTTGCGGTCGTCTTCCTGCATCTACAGCACCTGGTGCTATGGATACACTCCACGAGACTTTAGGCTGGAAGACAGGAAGTCATTTCAGACAGTCACCATAAAATTCAGATGCTATGTAGAACAGTGAATCATTTACATACACTTTTTTTTCCCTTTTCCTCCTGCCCCTAGCGGTATCTGGGAGTGCAGGTAAATAATTTTCAAAAATTTTAAAATTGAATAGCATTGTCCATCTGTCAAAGTAACAAATTTGCGTCCAACGTCCAACTCAATACTTGACAAAAATTATTTACATTTTACTTTGGCATCATTGATTTGAAAGACTGGATATCACCTCAAACCAAAGATGTATATTTTTTACAATCATATTGTTTTTTTTTACCTGTGTGTATCTTCCTCAAATCATAAAGTTTATCTGGAAAGTAATAAGTGCAAGTGATTTACACATTCTTACAGCGGCATTAAGGGTGTTTTTAGACCAGCACGTTTCAGTCTGGTTAAAACGGACTCTGATTAGTTTTTCTCCTTGGTGCAGTTCATTTGGGCAGGTGTGAACACAACAATTACACTTGGATGTGGACCAAATCGACTGCACCGAGATCCTAGAGCTTAGAGAGGAGATGGACTCGGCTCGGTCCCAAATGAACTCCGGAGCGTTTAGTTTGTGGTGGGAAAGTTATCCGAACTCGATCTGACGCAACTACCAGCTGTTCTCCATAAGTTTGAGCCTAAATGGCTTCGAACACACCATGTTGACGGTTAGCATGTCATTTTATTTTGCTCATTCAGCTCAATCTCCTGAAGCCGACAGCATTTTCAAGACGTATTCTCGAAGCATATCCAGCACGCTACTGGTTAAAATATATTGCCCAGACGCTCACCACGGTTATGAACAAATGGCGGTGCTCAATGTCAACTTGCTCCATATTTTATATGAGTGAAATACCGGTTTGCACTGCACACAGGGCCTTCCTCTTGCTACCACGCAGACACATCTGACCAATCATTGGAGCGAACGTTGTGACCTAATTTACAGTGATGCACTTTGGTCCACTTGGATTTTTCCAATTAAAAAAAAAAAAAGAAAAAAAAGAAAAAAGGGGAAACAGTTATTATTTAATACAGAGTGCTTCATGATTTGTTTAAGACTCAAATTTCAAAGTTTAGGATTTAAGTTGGTTCTGTCATTTTTGATAACCTGGTTATTCCCCAGTGCACGGCATGCAGAGGTTTTATTACGCAAGACTGCATTGCTAGAATAATAAAAAAACAAAAAACATTATTAATCTGGTTAAAATGCTTTGAGATATTTATGAAAATCACATTTTTGCGGCTGTCACTTTTCAAATGTCATTTTGTAACAAATCATTTTTGATGTGAAATCGTGAATATTTAAGATTGAGATTTAGCCATTGGGCAACCATATGGCCTTTGTGTGTAGTTTATAAAACAAATTCTTTAGGCCTGAGATTTTAGCAACTTTTTTTGTAAATTAAAAACTGGAAACAGCTGTTACAATGTTTTCATTTAAGGGTTTATTACCGGTTCAATCCATTGCTTAAGCATAAAATTTTGGGTCTTAGAAACAGCAGGCCTTGAGCCTCATGTTGGTGGTTTGTTTGTCAATTGCTACAAATCACAAATAATTCACACCGATGATAATTTTTTATTTCTATCCTTTAAGGCCCGTGATTTATCATAATGGCTTTTATTGTCTTGTGTCTTTGTAGTGTTGGAATATATTATCGAAATTGCAAGAAACCATATTTGTAATATTCCAATAGTTCAATATGAATGTCTACTTCCTGTTTCAGCTGAACACATTCCTTCACGTAACACACACACATGCTGTGAATAATCAGCTCTTTCAGTTGTCGGCACCTATCTGAGATACAACAAAACAATCAAATACAATCTGAGATTATTTATATTCTTTTGTATCTTTGCATTGACTTCACAATAACATTTCATCTAATTTTTCTCTTTCTGTCCGTCTGAGCACATATTTGTTACCTGAAAATAATTATATTAAGTAAAAAAGTGAATCCAAGTCAATTAAACATTCATTGTGAGCAAGGGCATTCACTTTTGTTAACATGGCCATGACCTTTGAAAATCATCCTTCCGTTCCTACTTTTGAAGCCCTGTTGACATAAAATGTTTTGGAAATCTGCACTGAATGAGCCCAGGACTTCTCTGTGACTGATCAAGATCTGACGTGTGCATGTATCCTGACAGTGATTGGGCCCACCGGCAGACGTTGTGGTTTGTCAAATCACCGCAAGCTAAATTCAAGCTTATCTATGATTCCCAGATTCCTATTTGAGGAAAACATGAACGAATGTGAGTCCAATACCAACAAACACAACGTTTGATCACTGGTAGCCTACCTGTTTTTTTGCCTATGTGTGTGTGTAAATGCACATTTAATGTATGTGTGTAGCGAGAAACGCAAGATGGAGGGAAGTACTGTATCTTTTTCTAAGCCTATAGATGACAGTTGCGTTTGGGGAACTGTGAGTAAAATGAAGTGAGAGTGTATCTGTGCTTATATATGCATATGTGTGTGTACTGCAAATACAGTACATGTGCTTGGGGTGGATGGTTATGCTTCCTCACTCGCCTCCCACTTGATCCACATCTGGAAGGGATCAGCTGGAAGAGCTGAAGACTGTGAAAAATTAAGAAGCACTTAAAACACAGCAAAATATTTAAATTGAGCGAGCAGATAGGATGTGTGAACTATACCTCCTTGAACTTCAGGAATGTGGGACTGGAGAAGTTGTGGAACATGCATCCCTCGTTTCCGCTCTCCCCACACTTCTTCACTGCTCGTTTGATTTTTAAAGGGATACTTTATATTTTCATTTGATAGGAAATTTATATATGAACTAGGTCACTGTCATTTTTAGAAATGTGTTCACTTACCGGAGGCCTTTGCATTAACTGCTACGTCAACATGCTCAAAGATAGGAGTTACGTAACCGGCAGTAAAAGTTAAACACATCTCCTGTTCCCAGATAGAACTGTGATATGCAATAATGAAGTAATTTTCTTTGGTTACTATTTTTCCTTGCAACACTCATGCATGTTTATCTCTGCATCACAAACATCATACGAGATGCTGATGTGAAAAGGCACCCAGAAGATACTACACTAATGATGCATGAAAAAACACAGATGTTGAATAACATGTCATCGGAAAACACTTTCTGAGGGAAGGGTGGATACACTGTTTTTTTTTTTTTAGTATTTCTCAGAACAAGAATTGGAGAATCAGATAAAAAGGCAGAAAAAGACAGCTCTACCTCAAAGTGATTGTGCAACTACACGCAGCCGTTGGGTTTACTTTTTCCACATTAGGAATTTAAAGATCAGTGATTATCACAGTCCAGGCATTAAGTAACATACTGTGTGCAAAATCAAAATTATAGCTTTCCAAAATGGTGATGTTCTGAGCTGTGCTGACCACAAAGCAGATAGCATCATTTGGCCTGTGAGAATCCTCTTGCTGTCTATCAAACCCACATAATTATTAAATGTTGTTTTTAGCAACATAAATGGGCTGTAATTGAGACAGCTGGGATGAATCCAGAGTGCCAGCTTAGTACTTTATTTGTTGTTGTTGCCTATTTTAGTGTTATCTGTGATTTCAATGATTCATCCCTTCCTTTTCTTTTTTCTGTTTGTCACTCTTCCTCTCTCAGTGGACTTTCCTGATTGTGTGTATTGGCTGTATATATTCAATCATTGAAATATTTGTTCCTGTACATTCAATCATGGACATGTCATTCCTATGGTGTATGTGCTTGAAAATTTCAAAATACTAACTGCTTTCCCCCCTTACTGCAACCATTTTAGGCCCCACATTCCATAACAGATAATTACGTAGTTATAGCTAAGACATGTAATTGATTTGGATGTTAAGTCTACCTATTAACATTTTAGGTATGAGGTGGCAATCTCTGAGGCTCCACCGCAGCAAGGCTCGCCTGCTCTAAAAGTATTTCTGTTCCCGTACAACCAGCCGAGTAAACAATTTTCATCGCCTTCTCCAAAGGCCCTCCAAATAAATTTGCAACAGCTGCAAACACACAAACTCTCAACTCAAAGATATCTTTTGTTAGACAAACTGATTTTATTGTTCCTCAACAAACTCTCACTTTCTTTTCCTAAGTAATCAGTTATTTGATCCTCCATAGGGTCTGTCTCCTACTGCAGCACTCAAGCTCAATTATTGGGCTGTGAGCAATTTGTAGACAGTTTAACTGTCTCTAAAGCCCCAGGAGGAAACTGAATCTTGTCAGAGATTTCCCCCTCTTTTATTCCTCCCCTGCTCTAACGTCACTCACAAATCAAAGCAAAGGCATTCTTTGAGGGGCTATCAGGACAAATGTGGTGTGTTTATTATAAGGCCATTAGGAGTCCATATGTCAGCAGTAGATGTCTTCTCAGCAGTATTCTTGTGTAGCTACACATTGTACTCCATTATAAATAACAAATAGCTATTTCATGTACCTCTTGGATTCAATGGAACATACAAATTTGCAACACATTATCTTTTGTGTTTTATTTCTGCAGATGTAATCCATGTCACCCGATACAGCAGAGTATTGCTACCACCATGATTTTCAAATGTTCTTGTTCTGACGTGATACTATTCACATATTCACAGGATTATAATGACATATTTTTGTTGTTATTGCTTCCTGGAAAATTGTCAGCATCTCTTGTATTAATAGAAATATCTCCTGTTATTCTGCAGTGCAGATGTATCTAATCAACACAGGCAATGTATCTTGTCACACAGGATTATGACATGAACTAGCTTGTTAATAAGTTGTTTTTATAACATGAAATTTAATATGATGTTATAACAAGAAAAATGTCAATATTTGCTAAGTGGTGATTATGATTTTGTATATTTGTCATAAATGCTATTAAAAACCAAAAAAACAATAATGGCGTATACATACATGTAATCAATAAGATCCCGATCGTCTCCCAGCGTGTTGCATAATTGCAGTATGATGTGAGAGCAGAGACTGCATGAATCAATACGTCTAACCCTCTCTTCGGAGGAAACTCCACCACTACTCCTCTGTGTTGTCTAACAGTTGGCGAGAAAATGCGGTAAGAGACTGTTTTACATATTGTTTTATTAGAGATGACAGCATACAAGAAATGCCTTTTACTTGTATGTATAATACGACAAACTTATTCATGAGTGGGAGGAAGCAATATAAGGACAGGCAAGAGATTCCAACTCTACAGGTTCCAGGTACAAGCTACGGCACAAGGAAATCCTACATGTGTTCATCTTTTTTTCCTATAAATGTGCTGAAAGGTATATTTATTGAAGTATGGCTAAAAGAGTTGTTTCAGATGGTTTTGATTCATCAGCCAGATTGGACATCTGTTCCCGGCTCGAGCAAGAAAATAGGACTTAACTTGCAAAAATGTGTTTATTTTGGACTGTGTTTTCAATGGCTTTTCCAATCCTAACAAGTTGTCAAGTACATGCAACAGGCAGGTAAATTGCAACGACCTGTTCAAAGACATGAATGCCATTTCAGGCCTAGAATGAGAAACACATTTTCTGTTGGATTGCAAACTGAGACGTAAAGTACTTTACAACACATTTTATTGTAAATTAGAGGTCCTTAAAATGCACGTTCTTACCACAGAGACAAACACTGTTTTGAAAACAGTTATTTATTCTCAAATGGAGCCATTGTTGTATGAGTCTTATAAGAAAAAAAGAACAACATTAGGCAGTTGAGTCTAAACCAAAGACTGCTTTTGTGGTGTAGATGGCCTTTTTCTATTTGGTGTTCAGGCACACAACTGTATGTGCAATGCTTTATTCGCTTATGAAATACACACACTGCAGCACATATCCAAGATGTATTTGAAGGATGAGAACATTTGCTGCTGTATATCAATTTTTCTAAGGATCTTCTTTATGCCTGCATCCACCTGTGGTATCTGATACTAAATTCCTCAGCAGGAAAGGTTAATATCATTACTCACCATCACCATTTATCCTTTCAAACTCTAAAGTAATCAACAATGGGCCTGTGTTCATAAACATCTGGATTTTATTTTAAATTCTGGTGAAAAGCCCCAAAGTTGACAAAGATACCAAACATATTAGGGTAAATTCTGGGCAAATTTTGTAGAAAATGACAAATTGAAGAGAAATTTATGATATAAATATGGCATAGCATATAAAAAAATGACATATGAAGAGATATGATACAGCTTCAAAAAGTATAGGTATTGCTATAATGGAATTTAGGGTTACTAAAGTCCTTTAAAACCTAACCTGGCGCTGTTTGCCTTAAAATGTACCAATTAAGGGTTCTAAAGGGTATGAGAGTGATGGAGGGATTAAGTGAGTGATATCTAACTAAACACACACACTGTGCTTACCTCTAAACGAAAGAATGCATATTTGTCAGTCCACCCATTCTTAAACACACAAATGTCACTTCAGCCTTGAACGTTTTGACATGACATCAAGAACATCATTTCACCCAGGTTAGAAATAAGGCAGTGATTACAAATCATTAAAGCTAAATGTTTTGTCTGAGTGGTCTGCGAGATGAAGCTGGAACACATGCGCCGGCTCTGGCAAAATCCATAATGCTAAATGAACCAAAGTCTTTCTGGTAAACTCAATTTTCAAGTCAGCTTCAATCAGGGACGTAACAGTTGATATTACACAAAATTTCAGAATTGTTCTGGTTGCCTATTTGACTCAGATCAGGCTTTTTGTGGGTTATTCACAGTTTCTGTATGCCCAAACAAACATCTGAATATCCAAAACATTATATTTAACAAGGAAATAACTATTCATTTCTGGAAGCTATTGTCAATAATGGGAATCTGATCTTGTGCAATCATTCCAATAGCTGCTGTTGAAGAGAAAACTCAAGATGTGTTTTGGAAAGAAATATTTATGGTTAAAAAATCACCTTGAGCTTCCAAGTCACTGCCAAAATCTAAACAAGCTCAAGGCCACTGACACAAGTAATTTTCCTTCATTTAGCCGGTTCCTCTGCTCTTACTTATTTTGTGCGGGACAGAAACAAAATGAAGGAGCCTCTGTAAGATACTACAAACAGGGTCAGCAGTGAAGAAGGGGTTACATAAGGATACAGCTTGATGGGCTCATGGAAGCTACATAATCTGGTTAATCCAGTCATTACGAGTGAGTTTAGAGAATGTATAAATATATATATACTTTAGGGTACATTACATATTATTTTAGCAGATTCTGATGTATGGCAAAGCTGTTGACGCATAATAAAGTGGATCCCTAAACAAAAGCAGATACTTTGAGTCGATCTGGATGTTACTTGTAAACACTGATTATCAGCATTTTTTTTTATATTTCAAGATATCTAGCACGCTCTATATTGCTAATCTTATAATACGTCCCTCAAAATATGGTCTGATTCCAACGAAATTGACTAATACTTCAGTCAATCAATATTATCAGCTGTTATTGGCTCAACATATACCGCATACAGTATATTGGTATTGGCAAGCAAATAAGCACTATGATAGATAGTATAATAATATAGACTGAGACGATATGTTTCAAAGAGTCAGAATATATATCTACAATTAAACAGCCCAAAATCCAATATTTAATACGTCATTGGAAAAATCCCTGGAATTGTAGCAGGGGTTTCTTCTGAAAACGTGTGTCTCTGAAGAACCATTTTGCATTCTGTTGCTGTACTGTGTGTAGGGGGTCTTCCCACATTTCACTCAGCCATGTCTGTCCTCAATGTTCTCTAACTCCCAGTTCATCCCTAATCAGAACAGCTTTCCAAGAATGGATCACAAAACCATAGTTTGAATGGCAACCAGAAGCCACATGACTGATGCTCACTAAGAGAGCGCTGGACGTTGCATAACTCGCTGCAATTTTGTACAGTCACGCAAAGCAATCCAGTGTCCCTCTGCTGACGCTGTTAGGCCATGCCATGAGGGATTTTAAATCATTTTCCCCCTGTCTCTGCTTATTTTCTTGTCTGATGCTAGTCAAACAATATTCTAACACTGTATTTCCACACAAACCTCACAGTTGTTGCTGGCGTTCGACTGACACATTTTTATATCTCACAATCTCTAAAGTTTGAGCTACGGGTCAGGCTTTTTAACAAAAACCACAGCTGTGAGGATTTCACATGACATCTTTGACGTCTTCATATAGATTTTGTATTCGTTGCGGTTTTCAATTGGGAATTGTTGTGGTTGTGCGTACTGCAGTTGGAGTGGAATAATCACTGACAGTATCTTCCCCAGCCCTGATTTTCCTCCTTAAATTCTCCCAAATATCTTTAAAGGAAACCAAATGACAACCTTACATGTTTATTTAATATTGCTGTGTTCCATTCATGCTATAATGACTATACAGAGTGAAAACCATTTTTGTTAGGGCTTCACAATTATGTGAAGTGAACATGTTCTAGATGTCTACAAATTTTTGCATCCCAGCTGGAATTTTAAATATAGGTATGTGCTTGAGCTGAGCTTGTGATCATTTGTCTATAGTTATTTTAATTTTGTTTTGTATGTCATATCAAAAAAGCAAAATATATATTTGTTTTTTTACTTAATAATAATAATAATAATAATAATAATAATAATAATAATAATAATAATAATAATAATAATAATAATAATAATAATAATAATAATCCAGACTTCCTTGGAGATGTTTCATACTGACTCAGGTGCTTATTGCTCCAACTTGGGGTAAATATGATCTTATTACCTCCACCAAGATGGTTATGTTTTATTAACATGTGTTTGTTTATCATTTATTTAGCAGATATATTAGAAAATGAAACATTCTTACTCACATATGAATGTGAGTGCTGCCTGCTGCTCCTCATAGTTAATAATGGGTTAAATGTGAAATAAAGAGAAATAATTTCCCTCTGGGCATCAATAATGTACTGTTTTTTTTCTTTTTTTAGATTATTATTACTTACTTACTTACTGCAAGATGAATTCTTGTTCATCCAAAAATAATTTTGTTTGTAGAATTGATGAATTAATTATTCTTGAAAAAAATGCATTTTAGATTAATTAGTACAGAGGCTTGTTCTTATGCTGATATGGAAAGAAGCAGAAAAAAATCGCAACTAACTGAAAAGAAATTGTAAATCGTTTTATCTGTTAGCCTTAGACTGTTTAACTGGCCTGTTTCTGAAAGTGATAATGTACTCATTAGCCTCTGAATTGGAAAAACACCTGCCTGATAGAAAAGGAAGCAGGGGAAGATTGAAATTACGCCAGGCTCCCTTTACACCTTGGAGGACTTAACTTGTGATTAACACCCTGGATCGTTCCAGAACATCTGTAGGAGGCGATACATGCTCGAGTGAAACATAAGCAACATTGGTCAGAGAGAATAACTGCATAACTGGAGCTGTGTGATCCATGCACCATGCAGGGAACGGGAGAGAGCGAGAGAAAAGGAGAGAGAAAGAGAAGGAATGTGTGTTCTGGCAAAACTAGCCTTGATCTGCTAACATAGCAAACACCTCAGTGGGTTTAAAATGTTTTCATGTTTTTAATGCACTTGAAGAGCAACACGGCAATAAAGCACAATTTGTATGAATTAAAAAAAACCTCCAACTTACTCATGAAACAATCAAAATGGCAAACATATCTTTTTGTGTAGTATCTGGGTTGTTAAGCTAGCTTTTCTTTCTTTCATTCATTCTGTCTTTCTTTCTCACTAGTGGCAATCAACATTATAGTTTCATGTTATGGGGTTTTTGATATAACTCTGATGACATCACAAGAGTTTTCAAAAATGTGGATTCTGATGTTAAGGTTAGGGTCAACATCTGTTTATTTTGGCACCATGGTCTATAGTTCATATTTGTAGATGGAAGACCTTAAATCATGCCGGATTAATTTTAAGTGTCAATTATAATTAAAATCTCATTCTACATGTGGGCAGATACTCACATTTAAGCATTTGGGCCTCTTTTCCTGAAGTGAAGTCCATTTATTTTCAATCTCAGTAGTCAAGGGAAGTGACCTCATTCAACACATAGATCATTGTATTACTCACACATTACTCAAGTACAAATACACTCATACTACAGAAGCAATTTACATCATGGCCATCCTCCACATCCATAAGTGAATAAATGCATCACAGGACAAGATATCTGGGAACTGCAATGGATGGATGGGATGCCTCATCACAACGCTACACATTCTGAGATGGTGCCCATACCTGAGGACAGTTTGTCTAGGTTTCAAACAAGTTTTTATCTCAGTGTACATGACTTGTTGAGTCAAGAGGGAACATGACTCACAAGCGTGCATGGTAAAAGAGGATTAGTGACAGCGAATTGGCTAAACATCAAAGACACACTGCAGTTTCTGTTTGGATATTTTTTCTATTATTTTACACTTAGAGCACAGGTTATTATGTGAGGTTTCCTTAAGGAGGGTCGACTGTTTCAGAATACATCTTGCCATAAACAATAAGAAAAAAAACCACAAGCATTACTCTCGTATTATTTTCTCAACACACGGTAAGGCAATGGTCAAACAGCTGCACACACACGGTCTATGTGATTCATTGACCATAGCAAATCATTTGCAGTACTCCTAATATGCAGGCATTCCAAAGAATTACAAAAGTTAAAATATAACATCAAACCTGGAGGCAGTATGAGTACCTGTCAGAGGGTCACAGTAATAGATCTCTTCCAGGTGATGTTGGAAAATGTCCAGTGAGGAATACGGAGAAACCTTTTGACTTTCCTCTACTATCAGATCACGTCAGTAAGGCTTTTAACTGTGACAACATTAAAAAAATTATGTAGTGGACCACAGTTATTCGAAGCCAGACTCAGTAAAAAGAAATTTGCTTATACCAAAAATCAAGAACGTCACATAGCACAAAGAAATCGTGATTAAGAAGGAAAAATGGAAAATTCTAGTGTTCAAGTCTATTCATTTATAACATAAACTGTTGTGACAACTAACTCAGACATTGAAAATAAACTCTCATTTCAGGAATTTCGTAATTCTGTCTCTCTGCCTCTCTTACGATCAGATCAGATCATATCTCACAGACTTAACAGATGTTGATTTTCCATTTTGATACTCTGTAAAATCTATTAACGCTAAACATGAAGGGAGTTCTAACCGTCGGGAGATTGTTGTCATATCAAAGCCCCGTTACAGACAGTACGCACACGTTTCCTTTTTGTCCATCCATCCATCCAACCTTTCACCTTTCCATCCATCCATCGTTCTCGTGTGTAACCTGTTTCGTGTGAGAAGTCTGGACTAAGGTCCTTTACTCATACCACGGTGAGGATGACCTGAAGCCAACTATCCTAGACACAGCACACAGATATCCCGACAGCGTCTGATATGTACAAAACAGATATCATAGATTTCCCTTTAAGTGGAGTCAGAGGAATAAAGAGAAAGTATAAAATAAAACAAACATATCCATTAAAGGTGCCTCAAAGGGCTATCTCATGCTGTTGTCGGGAGGTAATGTGAAAATATAAACAGGATTTAGTGATACGACACTGAGTGGAATCTCGGCAACAGGCAGCGGCCAAGTTGTCTGTGGCATGTTTCATTTTATGATCAATGGAATCAAATGTTAACTGGCAATTATCTGTGCTTTCATCAATTTTGCATAAAACCCCTGACAACCATTGTTTTATGTTCTACCAATGAATATAGATCATCCTCTTGTGCTCCTGCCAAAATACAACTACAGGTTTATGGCGTTGACCTCCATGACCACACTCACCTTAAAATACCTTTTTCCTTTTGCCTTCGATGTGTTAAACAAAGGTATGACCAGTAGCTGTAGCTCACGCTGTTGCA
Organism: Brotula barbata; assembly: GCA_900303265.1. Taxonomy (NCBI): domain Eukaryota; kingdom Metazoa; phylum Chordata; class Actinopteri; order Ophidiiformes; family Ophidiidae; genus Brotula; species Brotula barbata. The sequence goes on along the minus strand of OMNV01005351.1, from coordinate 101,401 downwards.
ACACTTACATCATAAATCTGAGGAAAAGGACAGATTAATTGTTTTATGGAAAGTTCATCTTATGAAATGATGATATTCCTTTCGCTGGAGTACATGAAAATGTCAAAAGCAATGATTTGGAGAAGTTACTTTGAGGAAAGAGAATAAAATTTCTTTATAGGGCATCAGAACAAAGTCTACAAACTGCACAATTATATGGCCAACGCCACTCTACTTTTATGAAACACAGTACCTACAGTTCACATATGGGTCCCACAAACATCTGTTGCGGTAAAGCTTTTCAAGCTTTGGCTCAACAACTTGCTCAGCTGTCATGACTTAAATCTCCATGAAAGGTTCACCTGGTCTCAGCTAACATCGGCTAAGAATAAAACTTTTCTTAACTCAAATCAAATAATACACACCGAGATTAAATTGCAGATGAGTATTTAAAAGGCTTTGTAGTGAGTAAATTGAATTTATTTGCCATTTCTGACTTTTCTCTCTTTTGTTTTGTGTGCTTTTGAAACCATAGAGGACTCTGCTCACCTGGTTTAAATTGTCTGAGAAGAACACTGACTGTTTCATATAATCCACAAATGGATTTATTTTTCAAGAAATGCACTGTTTTACGTAAAAAAAAGGTTTATTACTGTGTCGACCTGTTATAATGTTATAATCCCAATAATTTTGGGATTGATTTTCATCGTTTCACATCTTTTTAGTGGAACCACATGCCCAGCATGTTGAAAAATAAGGTGATATTCTGCTTGTACATTTCAGCACTAGTATGTCAAACACATGTTGGCAGGAACTAACTTTCTGGGCACATTGTTCCCAATCTGTATTTTCAACTAGTGGAAAAAAATTTCAAAGAAAACACTTCTCATAACATTTTTGTTACACATACGTCCCCTAATCACTCAACAACATGGCTTATATTTGCATGCTCTCAATCAAAATGTTGACATGGTATCAATTGGTGTGATAAATTGCTGCTCATACAATATTTATGGCAAGTCAGGCAGCAGTGAATTTATCGCAACTTTTAAAACTAAAAAGTTCTCTTCTCGTAAACATGCCCTTTATAGAGTCAAAGAACCACCACAGGAAAGATCAGGATTTAACTGGAGAAACCAAACTCGTGCTATTCTTTCAATATAGTTTTTCAATTCTGCGTTCCCAAACAATAAAAACACAGCAGTCTTGAGAACAATCGGCCCACATGGTGTATTATTACATCTCATTCACGCCCATGCACTGCATAGTCACACGTTCAGCAGCTTAATAAACCACATTACGCACACTTACCCACTTTTTAAAGGAAGCATTGATATGTGTTAAGACACAACAAGTCATAACACAATGTAAGCCTTTTAGATTAGAAACTAATTATGTGCATTAACCAGAAAATTGTCTGCAAACCAGTAAACATCTTGTCATCGGTTAAGTTCATTGTGGTGCTTATTTTCACACATAATCCATGTAATTCCCTGAAAATGAAGGCACCAGATGCGACCTCTATTGAACATCCACCCCTGTTGTACACAATCTCTTGACTGCCACAGTTTGGTAAAGGTATTGTCTCCTTGCATAGGCACACTCGGGTATTTTGCACAGAAATGTGATACTAGACAGAAATGTCCAGTATTTGTGACATGCCAGAAATCCAGCTGATCGTTTCACGGCCAGATTGATGAACGTTCAGGGGACCATGGGGCACTACATGCCAAAGCTAGGGACAATGACTGAAATCCAGCCCAACTCTAAAATCATTCATGTCAGACCAAATCAGGTTACGGCAGGCGTACACAGTGCAAGTTTAGAGAAACACAGAACTCAAATGATTGTGATTATATTTACCATTCATGTGCACCGTTTAGATGAATAGACTAATATGTTTATTTGTTTGTGGTTTTGCTAATAGACTAGTAATCACGGTAAGCGTGCATAGGAGCATGTTGTCCAGGTTTTGGGAAGATTGAAGGCAGGTGCTTATTTTTAAAGAGTTGGACTGACTGAACACAAGAGAATCTCATTCCCAGAAAGCTAAAGACCAGACAATTGGCTAACAGTTTACAGCATTCACACTGCATGCTTGAGCAGCACAGCAAAGCATCGTGTAGCATGAGCAGCACTGGATTTAAAATTTCAGCAAAGAGGGTTTTTTCTCTCTGACACACTTGTCCATTGCAAGCTGATGGCAAAAAAGGAGGCAGTTTAACACCGCATTGTTGATTTAATGTGTGATGACACAGGTAGCTTGGAACGAGCATAAGTTTCCAATTCTAAGGACAATGAGGCAAATTGCTTCATACAATGATACCATGGCAGTACTTTGGTTGCACATGGCTTGATGAGGCTGGGTGTGACATTCACTGCTCTCCCACCTCACACTGACTGCGGTTCTGTTCTTCTGAATCACTTGCAGATGATGTGACTCAGAGTTAGAGCTCTCTCATTGAAATGTACCGAGAGTCATCTTATAAAGTGTTACAAAGTGTTATGGTGAATATGATAACATTGTCTGTTTGCACATCTAGCAGACACGGAACGACATGAACAATCTACTGCAGTGACAACTTCCAGCTATTAAACAATATTTATTGTGTGAAAAACCCAAATCCTGTTCCTGATCCTGAATAAATGTAACAATTATTGTAGAAATAAGCTCATCAATTTAATCTTATTTTCACTTCACAACATTTGAACGGAAAGAGTTTGCATACTTTCCTTATCCCAAAGTGTGGATTTAGTTCTTACATGACACCAGTTCAGCTTTCAGCCTTATCCTAATAGGGGTATGTACACATTTTCAGTTCATCTTGACATCTTTGAAAAATAGTGTGTTCATTGATCTCGGCTGACAATATGTAACCACCAGTCTATCAACAGCATATTAAAGAAAAGGAGGCTTTACTGTGTGTGCATTGTACCATAATGATAGCATCATATCTCAGTTCCCTTATGTGCAATTGACCAGTATTGATAAATCATAATAACTAGAACACTGTTGATACAACAACAGCAGCAGGTTTAGTTGAGTGTTAAGCAGTTGCGATGGGGCGGAATAGCACTATTTATTCATATTGCTTTCGAATTCCATCATCATAGCTGTCTGCCTTCTGCTATTTGTCAAACAGCAGAATGCTGAAGCCAATGATTATTTTATCATCTCAATAAAGTGCCTGCCCTGGAGACAAACTTTCAACTCACTGATCCCATTTTCCTTTTGACAAACAGTATGTACTGTTTTCTAATATAATTATTGTTCTCTTCAGCTGTTCCCTTTTGATGACACTGACCTATTAAATTGGTCAAATAAGACAAATTATGACTTTAAACTCGTTTTTCGGGTTTTATACTTTTCAATTATCAAACAATGGCCAACTGCACACACTCTCTTCATCAGGCCCTGACTTACGAGAGAAATCCATCAACGCTACTGCATTAACACACATTGCTGTCCACCAGCACTATGTTGCATTCTGTATTCATTAGTAATATCAACATATCATACTAGTGTAAATATTTCCTGGATTTTGTTTTGAAAAGATCCCAAAGTCCTGTATTTGATTTGTGACTATTATCATTTTGCATTTTATGCATTTTATATGGTTATATTGTCGTCATGTCATGGTCGACGAGCAGTGAGAAATGCTTGGATCCAATTTTTACCATATAATGTTAAAAAAATCAGAAGGTATCTCTTAAAGTCGTTTCAGAGAAATTATTTTCTAATGCATTATTTGAAGCATAAAGTTCTATAGGTGTTAACATGATGATGTCTGCAGAGATGATTGGATGGACAGCTGCCTTTGTTTGAGTAAGAGTTTGAGTAAATAAAATATTCTGAATGAACAGAATCACCAATGCTGAATGGAATTGTGAAGCAAACACACAAACTATAAAAAACAATACACAATCAAAGGTTTGTAGCTGGTTATGGTTCATCCCATAGATTATTGATTTCTAATGCCAAAACTGATCAAACTTGTCACTCCACTATGAGCTTATACTCATGAAACAAATATGTCTTTTCATATCTGTATTCGTTATAAAGCACTGACTTTAAAATACCGTACTTCGTATGATATTGCCTGTTATGAAAAGCTTTCAGGCTGAAGCTATTCAGGGCGAGTTCCCTTGGAGGTTTGTTTGCTCATGAAGTGGATCTAAAGAGACATCCGTGGGAGCCAGTGTGATTGAGACAAAAGACCATACTGACATCCAATTCTGGGGCCAATAAATCACCTTGAGATCAATGTTTCAGAAAAAAAAAAACGACATGCCAGATGTATGAAATATGACTCAGTAGTTTTTGTTATTCTACTTAAGAAAGACGGAGTGAATGTTTTTCCTTTGTTATTTTTCTTAAGGAAATTAATTGCCACATGAAATGGTAAATCCAAACTGTATCATTTACATGCAAGAAAAGTGGAAAGTGCACTGTCTGTGTTATTTAAACAGGGATCAATGTCTTGTTTGGTCTTAAAATCTGCTCTTTTGATTTATAATTTGTTAGGGGAGAGAGTGGTATTATTTTCATTTTTGCATGATGGATATGAAGAATATCCGTATATTTTATTCTGACATTTAGACGGTTCTGAACAGTCACACTGTCAGAGTCATAAACCTATCATTAGACATCATTAATCCCCTGGTCCCTCTTTTCACTGGCTGCTCTGCAGTCGTCCCTGGAGGTATTACATTGCCCATAACTATCCTTGGCTTATAGGCTATGACAGAAAATATGACCTTAATAAAATCTACTTTGTAATATTTGCACACATAAGCATCTTACATCAGATTCAAAAAGACTGGCTCAGTTTTAGGGCTCCTCTGGGGCCTTCTTTTGGCAGTCATTGGATGACGTCACGACTATTGCAAAGACTCTGAAAATCTTTAGGAATAACGTCCAGCTCGGCAAATCTGAAAAGTCTAAGTTCATCTTTTCATTTAGCCTCCCTTAATGCAGCAAACTGAACATAACATTTGTCCAAGGCATCAAAATAGCCCAGTTATTCAGACAGGATAACAACAAGTAAAATTTAACAAAGCAGAATTTATAATTGTAACACAAAAGAAATAAACCAAAACTGCACAACTTTATTGATAGACACGCTCTTAGTGTTTGAGCAGTTAGTTGGCATGTTAATACACCGCCATATATCTTTCATATTTCTACAAAATAGCCAATAAAACAAGTATAATCTCAAAATACTTGCACGCTCGGTCAAGCTGATTCACATTTAAAGTAGAGAGTCATCTCTGTTCTGCTGCCAAAATACTGACCATCATCATGATGAAGTGATGATATGTTGTTTTCAGGATTTGGGCTGCGTTTATTCCTGAAAACAATTACAAAAGCTGCCCCGTGACATAATTCTCAGGATAAATCCTTCAGCGTGTAAGTGTATATGAATGTGTCCAGTGTTTATCCAGTAGTCCTTCACATCGGAGCACTGTTGAAAAATGTCACAGTCTCCAAACATTTTTACTTGGAATGCGTGGTCGTATGATCTCCAAGACGTGTTGTTTATGGCCTGTCCAAGGAAATGGAGACAGGGCTGACATTTAATACGCCAGTGCAGTTGTATACAAATGAAATTATTGTGTTATGATACTTTAATTAATATTAATACCACCGGTCCTACGTTAGTTCCATCCATATATTGGTTTATTATATCCTTTTTCTGGAAAAAAGCTAGAATAAATGGACAGCAAGTGAACACTAGATTTACAGTAATATTTACGTGTTCAAAAATCATTGTTAAAAATGCTAAAGTAGTTTAAAGCTTCTCTCAAACTCTCATAAAATAAATTTAAAACTTCCTGTCTAGTTTCTATGTCGTAGTTGTCTTATTTACATGACGTGTGTATATTCTTCTTGCATTTATTGTTTCTATTCCCTTCTTCCATTTTATTTAGAGAAAATTGTGTTTTTTTCTCTGTTTTGTTACATAAATGCAGTTTACAGCTCAATTACAAACTGCCAAAGATGGGTTTGAATTGATGAGGAAGAATGGATGATTACGACGCATTTACTGTACGTTCCAACATATTCTAAAATCCATGACGTCATTTGGATTGTAAGGAAACGTCTTCTCTGTGGGTTTGTGGATGAATTCTCTTTGTCAGGAAGGGAAAGATCTTCATCGAGAGTTGAGTTGATCTCATCATATAAGGCGGCGTGAGGATTCGTATGCAGTTTTTGGGGCTTTTAACAGCTTCACTTGGAAATCCAGCGCAGGTTTTTCATCTCTCAGAGAGATTTGGGGTGGGGGTGGGGCCTGTGATGCCCGCTGGCAGCGTTCGCTTTTTGGATGCAAATATTACGGCCGTGTGGCTCCACTTTCCTGAGTTGGATGCAGTTCGACGCTCCAAACTGGATTTATGTGAAAAAAGAAGAGCGTCATCGCAAACCAGCGTCCGAACTTCCGAGGACGAGGGGAGAAAGTCAGTCACTCATTTTATCGGAATATTGTCTGCGTTTACTCTTTTTATTATTTTAAGCACTATAAATATTTACTTTTTTTGAGCAATTAATGTGAACCTCTTGCATCATTTCGTCTGCTGCATCCTTTACATAGTCTGAGAGAAGGAGATGTTTCGAAACAGTGATACATGAGATACATGTCATCACTTTTTGAAGTGATGACATAGAGAAAGCATTTCTTTTCCAAGTGGCATGGAGGTGTCCTGTAGGAGGAGTTCCAAACAACTTACGGATTTTCGCTTATAAAAAAGGAAATTGAGTTCGAATCGTTCATTAAACCGCATTATTCGGGATCCGTGAATATACAGCACAGGTGGGTTTATTCTTATTATATTATATTATATTATATTTTATGTTGATGTTTTTGTTTTTCCTGATTATTTTGGATCAGATGATTCCGTTGAAAGGAATTTGATTTATCGTCGAAATTTGTGGTAGGACGTGCTGCATTATGTCAGAAAGAATTTCTACATTTTATAATAATTTACTTAATTTTATTTTGAGAAGAATTCCTTTAAAGTATGAACTATTATTATTATTATTATTGCTGATAATAACAATAATACATTTTATGTTAGTCAGAACTTAAGTACTTAATTTATTTAATTTTACATTAATAACCTTATAACCTTTCCCTTATCCCCATAGGAAGTATGAAAATGCCATGAAAATCCATGATATTTGCTTTTGATTATTATTTTTAAACATAGGTGACCTATGGTGACCATTTGTGATGATGTCCAATCTGTTGGCATCCTGTCATCCTCTGTGAGCTGCACCTTGAAAACTTGAAATGATATACAGGAAGTGATTTTCATCCTTGTAAAGAGCAGATCAATGCAAAAAGCTATAAACCAGCCTGTTGCATGAGCTTACGCATCAAAGTTCCTCCTCTGACTCCTCTAACCGGGCTGGCTCCAGTGCTGACAGAAGCCCCCGTGATGGAAGTTTGAATGGAGAGAGTGGTGATGTTGAGCGGGAAACAGATTAGACATCTCACTCCCTGTTCCCAGTCAGTCACTGCCAAAAAATGGTTGTGGCGTTTGTGGATGCTGACGGGGTCCAACTAAGTGTTTCCTCGCTCGGTGAGGTGGACAGCCTATCATTTTCAGTTTAAGTAGAAAAGGTGTTGAGAGCATGGGCGCGCCATAATGGTGATGGCAAGTTGCGCTCTGCCTTCCATATGATAGCTTCATTCAACACCTACCGTCTCCCTCCCTCCATCTCTCTTTCCCTCCAGCTCTCTCTTCTCCTCGTTCCCTTTGCCTCCCTTTCTGCTTTCACTCTTTCACCCTGTGGGCTAGGCTGGGCTTGCGCCACTACTTGGCTGTAGAAATGGGGGACAAAACTCTGCATAAATTGTACATGAATGTTCTCTATGGTAGAGGAAAATCGCCCACACATTTTCATAGGGAAAATGTACTCATTTAATACCCAGCCTTTACCACAAATTCTACTTTTGGTGTCCATGTGGCAAGTGGCACTTAAAATTTATTTTATTTGAAAACAAGAAGGTTTGAGGTTAGTGTGCGGCCTGGTGGATGATTGGAACAGGCATGTTTTAGCTTCAGCATTTGGGTTGATCCCATTTGAGGAAAAGATGACTGTATTTTGACATAATTAACATCAAATGTTGGAATTCTGTGCCTGCTTTATCCCATTATCTGCCTTGTGTTAGGAACCTGTTGTCATTTGCCATGTGTTTCTTTCAGAACCTTCCCTGTAGGTTAGTGTTCGATTGAATTACAGATAATGGCATGTAGACACAGTTTTAATGAGATTAATAGTGTTGTGAACATAATTGCAAAATTGTTTTCCCTTCCCGTAACTCATCAAAAAGGCCAATTGATTAATAGGAGGAAAAGATCAACGACAGGTTGTATTTGTAACTCTGAGCTCAGAGTTGTGGCACCTTCTCCTATTCAATAAATTCCCACAGTGGGATCTCCCTTTCAGTGCTTGAATAATTGATAACTCAAATTTAGGACTTACAAAGCAGGCAATTTAATCTCCTGACTATTTGATGAGCACGGCTTAGTTTCACCGGGCTCAGCTCAATTCGGAAAGGCACACACTGTGTCTGACAACTTTAAAATCACACACACAGGTGCCACGGTAGTGCTCTGTTACCGTCTGTGATGTGGCACGTTCACAAGAAAGGCATCTAGAATGAAACATTTGAGGGTGGACAAAGAGAACAAATCCACTCTTCCTATTCCACGTTTTATTCCCGATCTCTCTGTGAGTCTACAGCCTGATCCTGCCTCTTATCTCCATGGTGGGGGAGCAGATATGGATGGGCCGAGGTGGGCTTTTGGCAGATTGTGCAGAGTCGAGGGAGTGCAGAGTTATGAAAGAATCTCTGGCACATGTCTTGAGTTACTCAGAGCAGGAGACGCTGTTCTGACTGATCCGCAGCCATAGCATGTCCCATTCTCCAATCATCACTCTCCCAAGTAACAAACAGGTGTTCGGAAAAGACTCGTTGCTTCACAGTTTTGGCTCCTTCCTGTAAATATGGCTTTAACGAGAGGTGTCGTTGATATGGTGAGTCATTATGAAGTAAATAAGCCTGCTGCTGCGGGAAAAAAGATCTCAGGTGCTTCCAAAGTAGAAGCTGGACAGTGTAATGTGCAACAAAATCCCAGTTCTCTCTTACATTGCAGTGGAAATTTTCAGGCCTGCGTGGTCTCTTTGTGTGTGTGTGTGTGTGTGTGTGTGTGTGTGTGTGTGTGTGTGTGTGTGTGTGTGTGTGTGTGTGTGTGTGTGTGTGTT
>OMNV01005351.1:33182-79842 GCA_900303265.1 Brotula barbata | reverse complement strand
AGGAGGAGGGGGCAAGAGGAGAAAAGGCCAGAGCAGGACAACCACTGCTCCCATCCTCACAACCAGCCCTGTCTCCTAACTTCCAAGGTCTGCTGGGTGCCGCTGAGTGAGAAACAGAGACAATGCTTCACCCAGCAGCACATGACAGAGCAAAGTGATGAAGGAAAGGATTAATGCTGCTATGTACTTTAGAAGATGTGTAAAGAGAAAAAAATGGGGGTTTGCTGCAACACAACAGGCTTTCTGGGGGCTTTTGAAGAGATGACACATCTGGAAGAGACCGCTGCTGACTTTTATTCCACTGTGAGGGATTCCTATTGGACAGCAAAGATTGTGGCTCGACATGGCTTAATTCACAAACCGACCCATGTCACATTTAAATTATGAACAGATATTGTGTTTCTAGTACAGCATTCAAGCTGGAAGCCTGATAATGAATGAAGGATCTTTTCAATCTACTCTGGTTTTACGATGCATTTTTTTTTTCCCTATCCGATTTTAATCACAAGCTGTTTTCCATCCATGTTTTGTGTTTAGGAGAAATGGCAGATGGGTGTTCTTAAAACCCGTCATATGAAACAAAATATTATTAAATCTTTGTACCTTTATTTCTTATTGTAAAATGAGACAAGAGAGAAAGGCACTGGAAATAATTTGCAGTAGTTGAGTGCAGGTTTTGTCCATATTTAAGAAAAAGGAAATCTATTAGAAAGCAAACCTACGAAAAGATGTAGATCAGAGGTATTACTGGGAGCTCATATCCTTCTCTGGAGTCCAAACTTTAGCCATTTGATATCCTTGTTTGTTTCAAATTAAGTGTTGCTGTTAGTATGAGTTAATAACTCTGCACAGAAAATGAGGAAATGTGTATTTGCATGGAGACAAGGTTGTGCATGCCGTGTGTTTGTATGTGTGTGTGTGTGTGTGTGTGTGTGTGTGCATACCTAAAGTCTGGGTGCCTGTTTACTTACTGTATGTGTTTCTGCACAGAATCAAAGTTTTTGGACTTGGAATTCATTCGTTGTACATGTTTGCACATATGTGTTAATATTGGTGTCATCGGTTGATTGAAGGATAAGGATCTGTAAAACAAGTGGAACCAATGTAAAAAGCACAGTAATATATCAAATATGCAGTAACTACAAGTCACTGAGTCATTATGTAAACGATCAGTTACTCAGTAATCATGTTTGTTTGCAACAGGGTCTGAAATTTTTGCACAACCATAACCATTCATACGGCTCGAGTTTCAGAACAATTGCTGTAGTTTAAACATTTAAACCCCAACGTTCTGGCTTTGTTACAAGAGAGAAACATTTTCATACGATGTTTTCCATGGGTCTGTTTTCTTTACATAGCATATTAGTTTCAGGATCAGTTACACTTCATTATTCATTTGTATTATGGATTGTGATACTGAATAATCTGTTTATCATCAGACATAAGAAGCATAAGTATCATCATGTATATTGTATTCTGTGAAAGCTCAAATAAAGTTCAGTTGAAGTTATGAAACTTCAGTCATCCACTAGTTTTGCAATAATTTGTTTGATTTGAATTAGGGTTACAAGGGTTGATTGACCAGAACTGAACCCAGAGTAAAAAGCCACAACATACTTATGTGTACCTACTACCTCATTTATATTCTTTTCCTTATAATGATGTATACATTCAGATTGAATCTTATCATCCATTAGCGTCAACATGCAATCAGTTCAAGCGAGTAACAATAATCCATTCAGAGTTGATATCATTGCTTTAGGAAGCAAATTCACGAGAAGAGAGGTCAGTCTGGTTCTATTCAGAATATTCAAAGAATCTCTGTCCCAAACCCTTAAGGCAAATGGGGACCACACGTCAGTTTACACTGCTACGTTACATTGTTAGCTGTCATATTGCATTTGGACAAGCGAGTTAACAAGTTAACAACAAGTTAAAATTTCAAAACGTGATAGACAATAATCCACTGTTATCAGTGTTACAGTTTTCCACTCCTTCCAGAGGCTGCGGGAGGCCGTTTTGGGAGGTGGAGGAGCTTAGATGGTGTGATGGTCCCGATCAGTGGCCAAATGCTGGCGCCTGGGCAGGGGTCGTAAAAGCAGAGACAGAAATAAAAACTAATGGTGTGTCATAGCCAGAAGGGAAGGGGGATACCATGCCTTGGCCCGACAACAAAACAGCCGTTTCTCATTACCAAAAGGGAGGCAGGGGGAATGGTAGAGTATGCACCGTAAATAACACATTCATCGCTCTTCCTGACCATAAATTTTTACCCGGGCCGCATTGGAAGGAGCTCTCCCTCACCTCCCACTCTTTCTTTTCTCACTCGCTTGTTCCCCACAACCCTGTTTTCCAAGAGAAATGAATGGTAAATCTTTGGAGTATATGGATGCCCTTGATTTGCCAAGATCCTAAAGACTGAATGATTTAATTACTTTAGTTTGGCCTGTAGCACAAACCCTGGAGAGTGCAAGTAGTCAACAGGCAACACCCAGTCATGCCCATGTGTACTCGCCTGCTTAAATGCACAATCTGTGATCCAAATGTAAGGGTAGCCCCAGAACCAAAAATCACAGCACAAGGTCGGAGCTATGACTCTTACATTGACAAGGCTTATCAGAACGACTTGACTTACTGTAAGTGCCTGTAACATGCTTACCGATGGTCCTTCTTTCTTTCTTTTTCTTTGTTTCTTTCTCCCTTTTACCAACAGTTTGTTCCAAATTCAAAAGACATACCAATAAACTCAAACACGAAGGCAGTTTTAATAATGTTGGCAACATATCAACGACGGAAATTTGGAAATGTTGAAAAATTCCTTCAATTCCTCACACTGACATATTTACAATAAAGGGGAACACATTTACAAAATGTGAAGAAGATCTATCTAACCCATTATGATTTCATAACAGAAATTAATTTATAAATTTGTCGGTATTTGTTTATCTTTAAAGTTGTTAGAATCTGGGTACTGCCTGGTATTACAACTAGGATCTCATTCAAAACGCCTGTGATTACATGACATTAGATGTAGGCATTCAAGTTAAGGCAGAGCTGTCACAGTTTAACACTGAAAGGTCCGAGTCACATATGATTGACATTCAGTTTTGGGTTCTTACCAAGTCACCGTATTGCAAATTCAATGCCAATTTAATTACTTAAACAGTCTTTTTACATAAAACAGAAAATTGGTACCATCACTTTCCATATAAACTGCTTTATATAGTTTGATTTTAAAATTATCCATTGTTCTAAAAAAATATTTAGGTAAGTGTGTTAAGACTTATCTCGAATTCAGGGAAGATATGAAGTCTTTCCTAGTCAACAGGCTCAAGTCCATGTAAAGTCACAAATATGGTGTTATCAAAGTTAACTTATGATTCTTACTGAGTAAGTCAAGCATAGTCTCAAGTCATTATACAACAAAAAATTCCTTTTATCATTTTTTTTTTCAAATCTACTTTTTCAATGCTGTGAGTGCAGGGCCTTTTTCCTGCTGAGATCTCAGTCAAAAGTAATGTTGTGGGCTCGGGTGAATGTGAGGTCTGGGGTACGTGAGGCCACTGGAGTCTCCCAGTGATTCACTGCCCTCCAACGACTGCCAGCAGTACCTACACGGTTTAAACCAATTCCTTCCCATTGCACTCCATAATAAGACAGTGGCTTCCAGCTCTTTAAAGATTAGCCTTTGAGATGTCCTGTCAGCAACTCCAGTGAGCCATGATCATTTCCATCTCTAAAGCCTTAAAACAATTCCTTCTTTTATGGCCCAAGATCTGAGAGGTCCAGTTTGGAAATACACAAAGAGAAAATGTCCTCTCCTATTCTCAAAGAGTCCAAAGAATTGTACATCAAGACTAACAGGCTGTCATGTTATATTATCATCAGTAATCTATAAAGGCAAGACTGTGGAATTAAAAAGTATTTCAGGTTTGGCGATGCCAACAATCTCCACGTAAAAGAAATCTACATCTGAAGGTGGTTAGACGACAAAACTCTTTCAAATGGAAATTCAGAATTCAGGGTGTGAAGGTGAGTAGAGACGATGTTTAACTGGACAACATAGATTCAGCCCAGTGTCCTGAAGAGACACTGAATTTCTGCAATGTCTGCTAGTCTATCTGACCATAAGGTGGAAGGAACCTGAGGGGTTTACAGTCTGTTTGACTGTAATAAGTCAAGTATGTGGTGTGCCTCAGGGGGGTTATCTTGGGCCACTTCTTAACTCCACCTTTAACAATCACTCACTTTGTGCTTCAGTAAAGCAAGTACAATTTATCCTCTGATCCCAAATGAATAAATTACTGGGTTTTATTACTCCTCATGATTCAATCACATTGAAAGGATTGTTTAAAAAACAGATAATTGTATCGCCACGCCTATGTATGTACTGTATGTATGCATGTATCACATATGCTGTATCAAATTGTTCATTTTGTGCTACCTGGCTCTTTGTAGAGAACATGATTATCTTCTAGCACAGCCATATGTTTACCAATACAACAAATTTGAACCACCCTGACTTTTTACAACATAATATTAGTTGTCAGAATAACATTCGTAGTGGCTACAACTATAATGGCTGTAAGCAGTCATATTATGTTAATGGGCCGGTGGTGGTGGTGAGGATGAATGTGTTAAAATAATAAAGCTCAGGAGAAAGCTAGAATGTTCATTTCAAGTCAACAGCGTGCATCCACTAGATTATAAACATTTCAACCTGATACTCACTGCCATGTTGTTGAGTAACAGGAAGAATCTGTCACAAATATATTTTATTGTAATTGCATTGAATTGGATTATAGGACTCAAGAAGACTAGCTGATTGCTACTGCATCAGCAAATGGGATCCTTATAATTGACAATATGCAAAGAAGCAAGGAAAAAAATTATTTGTCAGACACCCAACGGGTATCAAGTTATTTTGTGATTTATCAGAAGAAAAATTCAGCATTTGTTAAGTTTTCGCAGAGTAAAAAGTGTGTAGCATAATCAGTAAACTTGCATTTCTGTTGCTATGACTTCAACATGTCTCAGACTGGTAAAAGGATGAGAAAACCTTTATGTAGTTGCAGAGGAAAAGTAGACTGTATGCTGTGATGAGTATTATTTTATAAACACTGCCCTCTTTTGGCAGCAGTTAGTAAGAGATTAAACTAAACATCCATATTAAAACTGGTGACTGCAGTTCAACCTTAAACGCAGAAGTGGTGCTGGATGAGTTCAGGCAGCTCTAGTTCACAAATAATAACCCAGATCACAGATGTCTACACTGTAAGCAGACTCAGTTTAATGTTATATTATGTAATCATTTTACATACATACATGATTTAAACTGTTCCGTTCAAACTGTCTGAGTTATAGCTGTGTATTTCACTGAATGAATTGGACACAGTGTCCCCCCAACACCTTATATATGCAAGTCTGGATATTAAAATATATTCTACAGATTTCCTTATTTGAAAGTGTCAGAAAAAGACATAAAAAAACAACATTGTTGTGTACTTTTTAAAGTTATTAGATTCATGTGATTGTGGCTAAGTCCCAATACATTCTTCAAAGCTATATTAAGTGCTATTTTTGTATTATCTGTATGTAAAATGCAGTGTGCGTCATGCAACCTTACATGTATGGTCAGACTGACAACAAAGCCCCTCTGTAGCTTCATCATTCATCAAATTCTTCACTGTAAATAACTCGAAGACATCCAGTGTATTTGCGCCAAATGATGATAAAGGGCCATTCGGTTGGCTGAAGTAGAGTCCTCCCACCACAGAGGGCGCTATTTGCGTTCTCAACACCTAGCCTACTTCCGCTGGTGGAAAGTATTTGTGTCGCAGATTCGACAGAAATGGCAACGTTACGGAAAGTTTAATTTATACTCTAAACCTCAATTAAATGCTAGTTTTTAGTTATGTTGCTTCACAAATATCGATAAATGCGCATCTGTGTGCTCTCTTACGGTTTGATGAAATGGACGGCCAAAAAGCAGGTACGCTAGGTAGCTGCAACACGAATGTGTCTGTGCGGTCTTCATGTCAGCTTGAGCCAAATCATAATAAACAAACGTGTATTTCTTACATGGCGCGATTTTCAGAATGTTACGCTTTTCTACCAACGCCATGGACGTGATTTTCAGCTCGGTTCTTATACAGATTTTTAGGCATAATAAACAGCTCTATGATCTTTGGCGTGTTTTTTTTACTGTTACAAAGTTTCAGTTAATCTATATCAGCACGTTTCTGCTTTAAGCAACAACTAACCCAAGCTTTGAGACAACAACAACAACGACGTGTTTGGCTGATGCTTCATTGTGAATTACGTGTTATATATTGATGAATATTTAACAATGATCACCTCTTTCACATGATTTTTGTTTCATAAAAATGAAGAATTTCACCTCAGTGTGTCTTATAGACATGAATATGAAGATAACTATTCTGTAAGAAATACAGTTTCACATCATTGCTTGCTGAGTATTATATTATAACCGCTCCCTGTCAAATAAACACAAAATAATTATTGATAGAGAAAATGATTATGGTCAAAGGTCTGGTGGAAGTGGACACCAAATAGCTGCATTTTAATTTATTTGTCTGTTTGAGTGTTAGTGCTGAATACACGCAAGTATCTGTAATGTTATTACGAACAAATGTGATACAGTAGGCCTACCTCCAATACCTCCAAGTTCTGCAGCTTGATCCATTATTTTGAAGAGGCCCTCTGCAGTTACTCCATATCTTGTTATCTTAATCTACCACATTTGTTTTCCTTTTTTTCCAGTCGGTTCTGTGTTTATGTGTCAGTTGTGCAACCTCTTCTCACCAAGTCGCACTCAGTTGCTGGCCCATTGCTCCCAGCTGCACCCACAACACGAGACTCCTGATGACATCATCATTCTACTGCAGCCCCTTGCTGCTGAGCCCCTGGAGATGCAGACAGGTACAACCATCTTTGTTATTATCAGATTCCCATATTTACCAGTTCTGAGGCTAAAATTAGAATTTTTGAATTATCAGGTAAGCTGAAGGAAATGCTGCAATCCCCTCATCTATTTACTGATGACTGTAAATGCCCTCCGTCATTATGGAGATAAAGAAAATAAATTGTTTCAAACCGCTGATTTTAAACTCTAGGCAGCAGAGACATCAATTGTGGAGGAGAGATGGGGTATTACAACTGACATATCCTCTCTATTAATCTTTGATGCTGTCTTACTGTCCAACAGAGAGCCCAGTTAAGCGTAAAAGAGGAAGGCCAAAAGGCTCCACCAAAAAGATGCGCTCCGATTTGATAGAGAGCCAAGCTGATTCCACTCATTCTTCGGAGGCAATAGTACAAAAAGATGAAGAGAAGAGCAAGGAGGAGGGAGATGGGCTGGCTAGTTCGACTGAAGGAGGTGAAATAACTTGTTCTTACGTGTGCCTGATATTTTAATTCTTTGTTTAACATTACTACTCATTTATCATAAATGTCACCCCTGGCTTGAATCAAACTTAGTGTAAGCATTTACTTTTTCACAGTTAATGTCTACATTCAAGTTGACAGTGTTGTATGAAATTAAAATGAACATTTCTTTTCATTATATGACTATTATAAACTGTATAGTTGTATGTACTGTATTTAAAAGAAAATCCGCCTTATTTCTTCTAATGTGGCATTGTTACATTTTTGTCTGGTAAATGATTTATTTATTGTTGCTTTACTCCCTGTATGTCACATTACTTTGTAATTTCATAAAATGTTTTGTGTTCATTTTACTTTCTGCATTATACCCTTGGGTATCTGACCCTTCTTTGTTTTGTGTTGCTAGGTGAAGGCAATGATGGGATATTGGGACTGGAGTGTAAAAAGTGTCATCGCTCATTTAGGAACAGACGACAAATCCTCAAGCACATCTGCCTTAGAGAAGAAGAGGAGGATGAGGAAGAGATTGGTAAGATCTAAAAGAAACAAGGTGGAATATGAACCAAGTTAAAAAGTTCATATTTGAATTTCGAGAGACGTTCAGGTTACAGCGAGAGAAACATCCTACCTGTTTAGATAAACTGTTAAACGTTTCCCTCTTGTTCACTGCAAGATGTTTGGGAAACATACACTGTGTATGTAAACCTCTGGACATTTAATTCTTTATCATAATTAATTCTACTGTATATCATACTTCCTTTTCTAGAGTGTCTTCACCACTGAATTTGTTGAACATAAGTCAGTGTGCCCGTCAGATTACTTCTGAGCTTGTGGACGTACGAACCTTATCTTTACTTGTAGGTACAGACGGTGGCAGAGTCCAGAGCGCCAGTAGAAGTCGTCACATGCTGTGTGATGACCAAAGCCCTGTCCCAAAAAATGGCCTGACATCAGGAAACAAAAAGTCAATTATCAGTGTTGTTTTGACCGAAGACAAGACACTTCCAGGTAACTCACATGCATGTCAGTTTTTTTGCAAATATTCTAATTAAGTTTCACCACTGATTTGACTGCTGTAGACTATAGAATATAGGATTAACGTGCTTCTCTAAATGACCAGGTGTTACTACAATGGTTCCAGTAGAAGGCAATACAGTAGAAACAGAGTCCACAGCCACTCAGGTAAACACAAGGAATACAACTCTTACAATCAGTGACATTTCCTTGAATAATATATATGTAGGTATTATATATAATATGAAATGACTGTAGTATTTCAGGCAGCTACATTTACCAATTAACAGATAACACCATGTGCAAATTGTGTTACTTGCTTGTGGTACTTAAATATGTGTTTTAAGGTATCAGCATACTTTCACATTTAGTGGGAGAAATATTCAAGTTTGTCCCTTGCTCTCACCTGGATTTTGTCATTATTTTTTTCATTCAATTCACTTTTGAATCAATTATTATATGGGCTTTTACATCTCAAGCCTCAGGAACAGGAACAAGCAGCTTCCCAGAATCAGACACTAGATGCTGTGAACCACACCACTGCCAATCACAGTAACATCAGCCCAGACTCTGAACCAAGGTAAAGCTCAGGAAAATAAAAATATAAAATGAAAGTACAAAATTTGTAGAATCTTACAATATATGTATGGTACAGGACATGTTTGCTCAATGAGTTGAATGTTGGCAGGTGTTCTCTACCTCTGTTTTTCTATTTTTTCTAACCTGATTAGCCTCAACCCAACCTCCAAAACTACAGCAGCCAGAAAAGGCTTTCAAGAATATTCTATCAAGCAAGATGCTACCAGGTAATGCATACAAACATATAGTAATACTGCTTTTCAATATTTTCTTTCGATTTGTAGTTGTGGTACCATTGTTAGAGAGCACCCAAAGGCTTTTATTTAACTGTACTTGTCTTTAAAATAATGTTGGCAGTACTCAACAGAAAATGGATAATTGGCATTCTTGTTCCCAATTTATTAGGGATTTCAAAGTTATTTTTGAAGAGCTGATCGGCAGTGTTGTTCCCCTCTGCTTGTGGCCTTGACCAAGTTTAAGAAATTTGTCTATTTTATTGGCATCATCAGCAGTACCACCACCGCACAAATCAACGATAATAACATTGGTCAACTGGTAAAAATGAAACTGTTATTCCCTTTTCTCACAGTCTTCTTCAGAGCCAGTTAAAGGTCTTTACCTGCGAGTTCTGTAATAAGATCTTTAAGTTCAGACACTCGCTGATTGCCCACCTCAGGACACACACCCAGGAGAAACCGTTCCAATGTCCACACTGTGACTATGCTTCAGCCATCAAGGGTAAATACAGTCTCAGTCATTGACACAGAACACCAAAAACATCAGCAAAGTCTTTCAGGAATGATGTCAAGTCATCCTGGGAATTTTTTTGTCATTCTTACAATGTTTAAGCACAAAAATCAACATGATTGCAAATCAATATTTTTTAGGAAATATTAATCTTTCCATATTTAGGCAACAGAAATTCTGTGATATCTTGAAATAAAGCAGAAAAAAGGGCAAACAATGTTTCATTTGGCACGAGTGTAATTCACTGACTTCACAATGAAATACTGACTGATCAAACATAACTATTATTGTCACAGTATGATTGGACAAAATTGATTATTTATCTCGAAATCCTGCATATTCATTTGTGTTTGTTGATTTTTCCTTCAAGCCAATCTCAGTGTTCACCTGAGGAAACACACAGGGGAGAAGTTCAGCTGTAAGCACTGCCCTTTCAACTGCCTCAGCCCTGGGCACCTTAAGGTGGCTTTATTGTCTTAAATACTTTGTTTAAAAAACGGTGAAGCAGCACCATGTCTTTGGTTTGGATTGTGATTGTGTTTTGTTTTGTATAATTGATACAGGTCCATATAGAGCGGGTGCATTTGAAGGTGAAACAGCATTGTAGTTTTTGCCATAAAAAGTACTCAGATGTGAAAAACTTGCTGAAACACATGGAGCAACGGCATAACTTGAATGACACTGCAGTCCACCAGAAATATCAACAACTCAGGTTTATCTACTTTCCTTCCTAGTATTTACATTACCTAACTTAGGTGCTTATTCTACCCATCTACCCCATTAATCTTTTTATATTGTCTAGGTTGAAGACACGTCAGGGCCTCAGACAGCTGCTGTACCAATGTCCCACCTGTAACCGCCGATTTAAGAACCATTTGGAGCGGGAGCGCCACCTGTTGGTACATGGTCCCCAGCGCCCCTTTGCCTGCCTGCTCTGTGACCATGCTGCAATCAAGATGGCTGCTCTTGCTGCACATGTCAGAAAGCACCTATTTATCTATGTGTGCTGTAGGTGCCAGGCAAAGTTTGTCAGCTGTCAGAGACTAAAGAGTCACCTTGGTGAGTCTCATGGTGAACTGGACCAAGAAAAAGTCTTCACTGACAGTATCAATAACAGCTTCTATCTGGCACAGACTGGAGGAGATATGTGGAAAGAGGCACAGGAGCTTAAGAGAAATGAGGAAAGATGTAATGAAGATGAGGGGAGGGAACTAGAGAAAATAACACCGGGGGAGGTTCAGGATGAAAAGACAGATGGGGATGAAAGTGGTGTAGGAGAAGAGGAGTGGAGGGACGGTGAGGGAGAAGGTTTAAAAGTACCAGTGGAGGGAGCGCAACAGAAGGTGGACGAACAAACTAAATCTCAGGATGAAAGCATAGATGAAGGGCAGAGGATGAGAAGGGAGAGAGAGAAAGAGTCTGCAAAAGAAAAAAGATGCTCAGAGCCAGGTTCTCAAAAAGAGTTGCATCAAACAGACAGTCACGTTGACACACAGGAGGAAGAAGAGAGCAACTCTGCAGATCAGTCTGAGGTGACAGCTGGGGAGAACACAACTGACACGTGCAGCCAAAGAGTTGAAAACACACGCGGACACGAGAAACACGTGCACACACTTGTATTGGTGAAACCTCCAGAAAACACAAACAAATCCATACCTGAAAGCACACTCCCTGCTCATGAGAATACACAAAATTCCAGCAATACACAAACATCTTCATCGGCACAAGAGACCCAGTCAACTGATTTGAGTGTCCGAGGCAAAGCTCTGGCTTCAGCACCTCGAGAGGAAAATACTCAAACTCCGCAGACAGACAAGGTAAACTGAATATAGATGTCGCCAGCAAAGTGAGTAATTGAGAGACATGAACTAATCAACTCATCTTTAAGTCTCGTTCTTTCTTTGAATTCGGCTGGTAGGTATTATCAGATTTTCCCCAGAGCGCATTCCAGCAGGTGGTGTCATCGCTTCAAAAGACACAACTGAATATGGATATATTCCAAAGGCTTCGGAAGGTTTATGGAGACTTGGAGTGCCAGTATTGTGGTGAAATCATAATTTGTTTTTTCATTTTTATTTCAGTTTATTTGCCAGGTATTGAGTCTAAGCTGGTGTCTGTTTTTGTTAACCAGGTTTTCTCTGCTCCACAGGTAAACTGTTCTGGTACAAAGTCCATTATAACGTCCATGTGCGCACACACACCAAGGAGCACTTGCATTACTGCTCACAGTGTAGCTACTCTTCCATCACTAAAAGCTCCTTGAAACGACATCTTATCCAGAAGCACAGTGGCTTGCTACTGCCTTGCCCTAATGCAGAATGCAAATATGCAACACCTGACAAATACAAACTACAAGCCCATCTAAGGACTCACCAGGAACAGGTAACTACAGAAAAATAACCCCATCAATAGGTGCCATTAGTATATTTTTTCAATGTTCGAAACATAACAAAAAACATTTTCTCTTTTGTATATTTTTTAAAATATTTTTTATTTTGTACATCCATGAGTCATATGGAATTTGAAGCTTGATTTCTCTTGCTGTCATTTACAGGGGAAGACTGTGGCATGCCCAGTTTGCAATCAGAGCTATCCAGAGCACAGGCTGAAAATTCACATGAAAACATCTCATCCTGGTAGAGAACACACACACACAAACATTATATATACTGTTTATATGTATATATATGGAGGCATAGACACAACACACATACTCTCTGTTGTTTATCAAGTTCTTCAAATAGCCAAAGTAACTATTTCTACCCTATGTTATCTTAGATTTACAACACTTTAATTATTGGAAAATGAAATAGGAGCCTTATAATTCTCAGTTGTGTCTAATGCTACATGAGTGATATGGTTTTCTGTGTTATATGTTATACAGACACAGATCCTGTGCAAAGTAAAGGGCTAATGATGAAGCGTGCAGAAAAGTGTCCCTACTGTGAGTCTTACTTCATAAAAAACAGCAGTGACTTTCAGCAACACATCTGGGCCCACCAAGGTGCGTCATCACTCTTCTAGGAAAAGACATACTTTACACACACACATGCTCACTGCACCACTCCACACAATATAAACGTTTACAGTAATCTTTGTGGAACTTGCATGGGACACAATACTGATGATTATTGATGACGTAAATGTGTATATCTGTGCGCCCCTCTGTTTAGGTTTGAAACCGTACCGCTGCAGTATCTGTGACTATGCAGGCCGCAGTAAGAGTAACCTGAAGACTCACATGAACCGACACAGTAACGAGAAAAGTCACCTCTGCGATCTGTGTGGTAAAAAGTTCAAATCTAAGGTTACACTGAAAAGCCACAGACTGAGCCACAGTGAGGAAGGTAGAAATATTCTTCTTTGACAATACTGGTTGTATTTTCTTATAAACGTATTCTTTTTTTGAGCAGAATTTAATAAATGTTATCCCCTATTATCATTTTGGTTTGTATCCTAAGTGTCTTCAGTAAAAGATTGACACTATGTGTGAGAACCCCAAATGCTAATATTAATGATGATAATGATGTGTTTACCCAGGGAAACAGTTTCACTGTACTGAGTGTGACTATACCTCTGTCTCTAAACCGGCTTTGCTCAGACACATGGAGCAACATGCTGAATTTAAGGTTTGGACACCACACACATCAACTTACATAGATTTTAACCTGCAAACATTACACTGTACTGATAGTTGGTACTCATTAGTTGATATAAAGAAAACATCAAATGTAAGTTGTAAAATTAAAAAAGTATTTATGATTCCACAGTAATACGTACTTATTTTTTATGTTAAGAATGTCTAATATGTCATTTTTATTTTATAATTGAAATAAATCAGTCATTTAAGTCTTGATAGAATTATTGTAAATTTGTGTATCTATCTTTGCAGCCATTTCGTTGTGTCCATTGCCACTACTCCTGCAATATTGCTGGTCCTTTGAAGAGACACTACAGCAAAAAACACCCAGACAAGGAATATGAAAATGCTGGACCAGGGCTGCCTAACCCTGATATTTCGGACCAGAAAGGTCTGACATTTTACTGCAGTAAAACATTTTGTATTTTTTCAACATTATCATCAGAATTATTACCATCTTTTGATTCTGCTTTTAGCCAGAGGGGTGTAAGCAGAAAACAATCATTCAATTTAGTACTACAGTATGCACATATCTTAATTGTAAATTAGAATGAAATTAATCGTAGTATTAAAGCAATGATTATATTGTGTCTATGTTAGTGTAGTTATAGAATGCAAAATAATGATATGTGCTTGGTTCAACTTCTTGAGCAGTTACCCAAAACATTTTTCGTGTGCTTCTTTTTTAGACATTATGAAGTGTCCTGTCTGTGAATTTGTTTATGGCACCAAATGGGAGTTGAACCGCCACCTGAAATATAAACATGGACTGAGGCTTGTGGAAGGCAGCACCTGGGAGGTACACTCACACACACACACACACACACACACTGCTGTGATGTGACATTTTTCTGTCATCAGGTCCCCTTTAAGAAAATAAGCATGCTAATTTAGAATGTTAGAATGTGTTCCCCACACCTTCAGCATGTATTTTGGTTGTTTGTTTTTGCCACCTGATATCCATTCTATCATGTGTGAATATGTAGGTGGTGGAGACAGTAGGTGCACAGTATTATCCTGCAAAGGATGAAGAACAGCAGACAAAAGCTGCTGTTGCAGCCCTGCAGGACACCAACAATGGTAAAATCTCTGACTAAATGGATCAGTTAATTCAGTTAGAGGCAGAGGATTGCATGCTGTAGCGAAAACAGTATTAGGAATTATTACAGCAAAAATAGTAAACATGCCGATGGCAAACTTTTGTAGCACTAAACAGGCAGTTCAGGAAAGACCCAACAATGGTTATTGCTGTTTATGTGGTTATTGCTTATAAATTTAAGTATGGTATGACAAATATGTGCATTGTGTTTTTGCTTGTGTGCAGGGGCAGTTAATATCCTGCAGCAGATTATTGAACTCAGTTCAGAGAGTCATGATACTGTCGCCTCAATGGTTGCCATGGCTCCAGGCACTGTTGCTGTGGTAGAACAGGTAAAGAGCAACATTATTTACTGTGGAATTCATATAAATAAACTGCTCACTTGTGACAAAGGAGATGTCATCACAGCCTGGTCATCTGTGTGATTTGTGTTGCTTCAGGTGGCTGATGAGCAAGCGGTTGGTAGCTGCAGTGATCAGGTGATGGTGGTAAACAGTGAGGAGACGCATACTGGCGACCAGGTGATGGTTGTGGAGGAGACCGCAGGCCTGGAGGCTTTGACAGTCCTCACTCAGGGAGACAACACTCACCACTATATTGTCTATGTCCAAGAACAGACTGTAGAAATCAACTAATTATTGGTAAACCTTCATAATTAAGTTGTTAATCTGTCAGTTTCAATTGTAATTAGTAGTACATAAATAAATACATTACATAAATTTCGGAATGTAGTGAACTGGTTTTCATTCAATATTATTCATCAGTTCATACTCCAGTAACTTAGAAATGTGAGCAATAAATGATTACATTATTGTGTGGGCATATAGTTTATTTATAGTTCGGTATTAAAGTATTTTGAATAAAACACCAGTACTGCAATGTGTCTTGGACTAAAGTGGCCTAACTTTATGAAATAAAATGACTGTGGTAGCTCCAACAATGTGTAACTTCACTCTCCAAAGAGGCCACTTGTGTCTCAGAATATATTGTTGTTGACTGTGTATTTTATTATTACAAGGTGGCTGCAGTGTGCATTATGATTTCAGGCTGGCAACATTTGCATTCTGGAATGTAAGCCACAGCAAGTCCAGTTTACAACTAAGATTGTGAGTAAATTGATAGCCTCAAGTACTTGGATGAGCTTGTGTTTCAACATCACACATTAATCCTAGCCAGAAAGGTTAATGATGGATTTAGTGTCCTATATCACTAGAAAAATAGTATGAATTATTCACAGCCAATGTCTCTACAATGCAATGTGGCTTTCAAAATAATGTTTTGTTTACAGTTGTTGCCAAAGAAAAAGGGGGTTATACATGTTATATTAGTTTGAACAAATTTTACTAGGTAGGCACACTAAGGTGGGTGGATTCATCAGAAGAAGAAGAAAGATTAAACCCTTTGGGAAAATGTCAAGACACAAAGCTGAGTTATTCAGGAACTACTTTTATATTTCATATAGAATTAAAATGTTGGAAGTTGATATGTGTGCCTGATTTGGAATGACAAATGAATAAAAGAGTAGATGCTGGCATCTGTGGTGAGAATTGCTGCAAGACAGGAACCAAAAGAACACAATTTTCTGAACGTTTCTGGTAAAAGATAAAAGAAAACAGTTGTACAACTAAAAAAATTAATCGCCCTCTGTAGTATCCAGGCTGTACCAATAGGTGGCAGTGACACTGTTTTTGCTTCGTGTTTGCTGCCATAAAAAGGCAACGAAGAAGAAGAACTGGTGGGAAATTTGACAATGCGCAGCAGAAGATTTTTCATAAATCGTACACATTGAACGTTCTCAGTCAGGAAACAGCATTCCTTTCTTTACCCATGCTACTTTTCTAAGGAAATGGATCGCTACGTGTTGGTTGTATCTTTTTGTGAAAGTGAGGAAAATACGTCAGATGATTTAACATGTAAGTTTCCGTTCTCCATTAAAACATATGCTTTTAGGCTAACGACGCTGTTGCTAAATAGCTCGAAGCTTTTGGACATTGTTGATTTTTTCCCGTTTTGTAGAGCTGGATCACCAACAAAAATTATCTCCAGTCGGTTAAGATTTTTGTAAAAGTTTGATGATGCAACATACTGTATGTTATTAGTATATTGGTAACTGACTGGACTCTAATGAATAAACACCATACAAGTATACTGTACGATTAAAATGTATTTGTGAATTGAACTTGTTTTGTCTTGGTGTTACATAAATTGGTAATTGAGCACTTTAAGGTAATCCGCTCAGTTATTTTGAACCCACTGAAAATTGAATGTGCTGCTCAAAATACCATAAAATTCTCTTTATTCGATATCATTTGACATCGTTTTTCCCACAATGCAACCTAATTTTTTTGGCATCTTTGGTAACATTTGGAGTTTCATTAAATTGTAAAATAAAACTTTGAAAATTGGCCCATTAATGAGAAACATCGAGTATATAGGAGTAATGTACCATCCAGCCAGTCCTGTGATTGAGATTTAGAAAGGTACTTTATTGATCTCAGTAGGGAAATAATTTCTCTGCATTTAACCCATCCTGACTATGAGGAGCAGTGGGCAGCACTCATGTGTACATGCACATACAAACACAAACACACACACACCTCAAACTAGAGCCTGGGGACCAACTCTAGATTTTCCGTCTAGTGCCTTGGTCAAGGACAATGGCAGGAGTACTTAGCCTAACATACATGTTTTTTTATGGGTGGAGGAAAACAAAGCACCTGAAGGAAACCTTCACAGTCACGAGAAAACATGCAAACTCCACATAGAAAAGTGTAGTGATTGACCTGATAGCTCTTGTCTTGTTCACAGATGTTGAATCAGTGAAGCAGATTTATGACAATCTTGTATACATCTCAAGTCGAGAATCATCCCAAAGGATCCCTTTGTTACCAGGTAAGGCCAGTCTGTGCATTACTTTACTTACTTATCTGTACTTTATCTGCCATTGATTCAAGCATTTTCTTACACTATTTTTTACATGCCTCTTTTGCAGCTTGTTCTCTCAGTGGCAGCCCATCAGGTCAAAGGTGGTATTTTGCTCTGCAGGCTTGCCAGGGAGTAACACAGGTAAGACATCTCTGCAATTCTTGCTATTGAAGATTAAACTGTAACTGTCAAATTAATTATTAATTATTGGTGTCGAAAAATTTTAGATATAAATTATAGATCATTTATAGAATAGATTTTGAAGTGATCCTCCAATGCTGCTCTGTTTCATTTTCCAAGACAAAGTAAAGAAAACTGAGGGTGAAGCTTTAACAACTATGCGCCTAACCTGTGGTATAATCTTTATGTAAGATACAACTAATAACAAATTTTTACTTTCAATTAGAGTTTTAACTTCATCCATCCATCCATCCATCCATTAACTATAACGCTAATCTTTGTTAGTGTCACGATGGGACTGAACCCTATCCCAGTGGTCTTTGGGCGAGGCAGGGCACACTGTGGACAGGTTGCCAGTCTTTCGTAGGGCTGGCACATAGGGATAGAAAACTCACAATCCCATTGACACCTATGGTCTAATTCACATTAAGTTGAATGTCTTTGGAGATGGGAGGAAACCAGAGCAACCCATGCAGACATGGGGAGAAGATGCAAACTGATGTTTTTATTTATGTACATTTGTAAAATACAAATGTTCTCAGTAATAATAATATTGTTCTTATTATTAGGGGCTGAGAATCAGTTTTTGGAAAGCTAGCAGCTTATTGTTTCAGACCCTGAGAGTGCATCTATTCTGTAGTTTTGCAGCTCAGATTGGGAACAGGTGGGAACAGGCCAACAGAATGTCGATAATGAGGAGGAAAATCACACGGCCTTGGAGGCGTGCCTCAATTCACTTTGTAATCAGGAGGGACAGGACCAGCAGACAGACCAGTTAACGCTGACAGAGTGAGTGACAACTTATGCTGTCTGGATGTAGTGAATCTCCTATTGTTTCTTTGCTCAATATTGCAACTTGAAGGCAGATGTATGTAAGTCTGTGAGCTGTGTGAGTGATATGTTCAGAAATGATGGACATGCCCACGTGTGATCATGGCCATTGGTCCTTTGTGTTGCTCTGACCTGATCTGATCTGGATCTGATTCTTATCGAACAGGCTGTTAGAGGAGGCAGCTGAAGGACTGCATTTACTGTCAGACAGGCTCCCGCCACCAGGTACCGTCATTCTGTCACTCTTTGACTCTCTCTGACACTAATGCAACATAGTTTTGCTACATTGATGCAAGAGAAACTGTCATTTGGTAAATATGTCTTGTACATGTATTCTGTTTGAATGTGTAGTATTTTATTAACAATAAATCTAAAATGTATGAACTGCTGATGAGACTAGTTACTTGTACCACATTAGAATCAAGTGTAAACTACTAAGTGTGTGTGACTTTCCTGGGTTTAATAGCTGATCTATGAAGTAGAATGTTGCTGGAAACAAACAAAACATAATGATCAATCATTTTAAGGAGCATTGTAGAATAGATGTCAGTATTATGAATCTTTAGATGCAATCTGTGCCACAAGGTGTACTGTAGGTCATTATTGCCTATTTCCCACTTAGCGCATCACTGTCTTTGAGTATTGCAAAATGTTTCTCTTTACATATACATCTGTGTCTACATAACTATGCAGGAAAAAGTTAAATGCTTTCGCCTCCAGCTCTTGGCAAGCCTGGCTGCATTGCTGATATTTCCGTTTTGAAGAACATTTTGTAGGATAGGAGTTCAGATGCTGTCACCCTTCGACTTTAGCTACCACATAGATCTGTAGTTACTTCTGGGGTTTTTTTTACCTTTCCTTTCACAGTTCTAGATATTTAGAGTGGCAAATTGCCATTTCTACATACTTCTTCAAAAGTTGCTGTCACCGGTTCAGTTCACTCTTTTCCCAGTGGACTCCCTATATAAAAAAAGTAAAATATTTAAATGCAGTCCTCCATGGTTTGTCCATTTGCTTTGCCAGGTAAAGCCTTGCTGGATGTGCTTGTGTTGGGTAATGTTGAGCAATCCCCTGCCTTCAAAGAGCTGCTGCCTCTTCTGGGAGCCCTCAAACACATGGTCTGCTGGCACTCTGCTAAGATCACTATCGTCACACAGCACTGTAACGGGTGAGTTAAAATGCAGGCTGAAGTCATCTATTTTATTAGAATGTCACAGCAGTAATGCTTGGTAGTCAAACTTACCCAATTTGTTATGCTCTAACACAAGAACCTCTCCAAAGTTTCTGCATGCATACCATACCATGGAGTGTATACAGTATAGTATAGAGTCCATATATTCACAGTACGTTGAGTTAACATAAATGAAGCCACGCATGAATGCTTAGTGATATATTTCATAACTGGCTCAAATTCCAGGAAATGTAGCTACAGCTTAAGATTTTTTGTATTAGGTGAACAAGCTCTTCTTATTGTTGTCCATCAACTGTTCACCACTAGAGGTTGACAAACAGCTGTGAAAAGAAGATTTGAGCAAGCATGAACTTAGAATCATGATTAAAATCGCAGGTAAATATCCATGAATATTGTTTGTGCCAATAAGCTTCATGGCATTTATGTAGATTCCAGTGTTTATCAAAATACCAACTGCATTTTCACAGAAACCAAAGCCACTATAAACCCTTAATCATAGCTCAAAAATGCAGACTTGACATTTATTAGGGCTCAGGGAATAAAAAGTTCCCCACGCTTCATGTATTTTTTGAGTGATCCTTTCTATGAACTTTTTAATTTGTCTAGGTGGCAAAAAGCAGCTGGTTACCTGAGTGCAGATCTGGTGGAACCTGCTGACCTGGACAGCTGTATAGACCACAGGGAGCTGTGGAGGGGAGGTCTGGTTGTCAGAGAGAAGAAGGTATGGATCTCAGACAACAGGAAAGTGTGGTTTTTTAGGTCGCTGTTAGGCAACGGTTCTTTAACATAATTAGTTTTGTGCATGTCTACTTTATAATGCTAGAGAGGTTGGGATGAAAGAATTCAATTTCAATGAAGGACACAGATTGGAAAGGAGGATGGAAGTGTTTACGGATATCTGTGTGTGCACAGGCATGCCACAGAGCCTTGACAGAACAGCCTGCTATGATTGCGTAGAAAAATGTGAAGGTTTGTGATATCTGAGATAGTTGCTCGCCAAAGAAAAGAATGAAATGCAAATGATTTCTATAAATATCTAATATTTTCACGTGCTTGTTTGTCTGTACACAGGATTAAGGTTAGGGTAACACCGCTTATGTGTAAGTAGACATTCAGAAATGTATGCAAATCAGTTCAAAAGAGTGGGAAAAGGAAGATATTAGTGATAGAGATCACTTTGAGCTAAATTTGTAAAGAAAATTTGACAAAGATATTGCATCATCTTTTGACTGTTTAACTTTGTATGTGCGTGTGCACGTGCGTGTGTTCTGGGGATATAGAGGGCATGAGAAGTAGCTGTGTCCTTATGAACCTCACGACTTTGTAGCCAAGGGCTTTCTATTATCTACGCTGAGCTCAGTTTGATGGAGCACATGTGGTCTTACAATGGTGCACAGAAAAAACGTGTATTTTCATAGAATTTTCTTTGCAACATAATATTGTATGCAACTCTTTCAACATATCTTTGATTTGAATTCATACATTGTTGTTCAGACAAGGTCAGAGAGTTACGATTCACATATTTTCTTTTAAATTGAGTCGATTTTCTCTCTGTGGGCCATCCTTTCCTTGCTATTAAATGAATTTAAAGCAATCACTGCAGTTCACTCTGGGGTTATGGGAAAAAACTCAGCGTGGCATTGCCCTGGCAGACCTGACCAAGCCCTGCGCTGTCTATCCCCACTCTGGCTTGACCTCTCTCCTTCAGGAGTCTGCGGCAATTGATTGTGTTTAAGGCTTTGGAAAAACAGAAGTGTTGTAACTCCAATTTTCTCCAATTTAAAGGAGAATATCATTGATATGCAAGTAAAGTGATGTTCTGTCCTTCTGATAGGACCTAAAAGGACACTCTCACCCAGAATAACATTTAGATGGAAGATAATAATACACTCATTCTCCTTTGTAAAAGAAACAAAACTATACATTTCAGATAATTAAAAGAAAAAAATCTTCCGTACTTGCTTATAGCTGCACATATTGGCATTTGGTCCCAAAGCAGTTTTGAATAAAGTAAATAGACTGAAGTGAAATGACAGCATTTGTTGTTGTTATTGCCACAGGACTCTGGAGATTACTTCACACCTACATGTATTTCTTTCTCATTTAGGGAAACTGACAGCTGCAGGACTTTCTGTCTCTCAATAGAATTGTCCAATTTCATTTCATTCCTGCATTGTTGTTCTTCATGTCTTCTCTGGGGAGAATCAACAGTCTGCGTACTGTTATGCGTGATGGTTGGAGTTTTCTTTGCGTGTGTGTATATGTGTCTAATACATACTATATATACACGCATGCATATATAAAACACTTGCTTGAACCTAACCTATCACTAAGTTAAACTAACTTATGCAGTCTTCTTTACCGTGATAAAACGCAAAAAACACCTAAGTTGTATTCAACAATTAAAACAAGACAACTCTCTTTCAGTTTGGTAACTTTATTTTCTGTGGTGATTTTTCCTTTTTTTAATCTGTTTTGTGAATGAGGAGCCATCTCTTGCAACATAGATCAAGATAATAAATCTTTCCGCACCAGTAGATAATAATGAATGAAAAACCTATTATTATGTAGGTCATGACTCGACATCATATCTTAAAGTGACAATACATCATTAACTGCTCTGTCTTCAATGGCTTTATTGTATCAATATCAAACTGCCCAAATTGATTTGATTTATTCAAGTTATTAGTTAGCTGTGTTGGAAAACTTAGTTTCAAAGTCTTCATCAGAGTGTGATGGACACATATTGTCAGAGTACATTCATATGCAAATATCAACTACTCATACCAATGCTAATAATTTGAAATAGTAGAATCATCACTTTTCAAAGTTATTGGCAGCTCTGGGGCATATGTTAGTGCATGTTTTAAAAAGTTTTCTGCAGTCATTTCTACTCTGCTCTGCCTGTTGTACTTGGAGGATGCTGAAACAGCATGCAACCTCTCCTTGACTAAAGTGACCTTTTCTACAGTACGTTATTGCCTTTAGAAGTGAGTGGGCTCAGTCAGTCTGTAAAAGCTTCATACTGGGAGAGCAGGATAACAGGAGAATTCTCAAAGGGATAAAAGCCTGCCTGAGAGTAACAACCACCACCACCACTTTGCTGCCATGTGGTATGAAGTGTAACAACTTGTGTGTGTGCGCATGTGTGTACTATAATGTGCATGATAAAAATGTAATAACTTTGTGGTATACAGTGTAATATACTCTATATCATATCAGGTAATAGATTAAAATAATCACTTGGAATGAAAAGAGTAAGAACAATCACTAATGTGTGTCCTGATCTTTCCTTTGTACCTCAGTATGTGTCAGAGCTCCGTTTTGAGGGCTTTTCCCTGCGTTCTCCTGTGCATCACATAACAAGATTCAGTCTCCTACAAAGTCCTGACTCCAATACAGAGCACAAACGTCACTCTGAGGTGAGTGTTAAGGCCTTTACTCTCTTACATTGTTAACATTTACCCTTTCCTTAGCCATTTAGGAATGAAAGACATTTCTTGAGAGCCCAAAAGCCAAATTTATGAGAATAATTCAGGCTTAAATACGAATTGTCATCTCATCACCCTCATGTCATAGTTGCATCTCTGTTCTAACGCACACAATCTAAAATTAAAATATCTTGTTTATTATTGATAAATGTAATTAAAACATGACAGTGTTTTATCACACTTAGCAAAGCATCAAGGCAGTTTAATTGTCTTTTCTAGCCTGCGTGCAATGATCACCTCTTTATCTCCTTGATTTTTCTTACTAGCATAGTTGTGCTGTATAGCGTGCCAGCAGATGCCCCCCATTACCTAACTGCTGTCTAAGGGATGTAGGCTGTGCGCAGAACAGACCACAGCAAAGTTCAGAGACATTTAATGAATATTATCCAATATTCATTAAATGTTTGTGGATGAAAATGGCATTAAAACCTTTTTTCTTGGAAAAAGTCTAAGATTAAATTATAAGGGTCTAAGTGTGTATTCCACATTTCAGTGGGTTTCAGGGAATTGTGACTGACAGGAGTTTGAGGAGATAATGATGGACGTTTGAGGACAAGATTTTTTTTTTCTTTTAACCTCAGTATAACCCACATCTTGGCTCCCAGCTTGCACACCCAGTCTGGTTTCTTAATGATTTCTGGTGGCTGGAAGCAGAAATGTTAAAAAGGGTTGCTTTCTGGTTGCCCTTTAATCACATTGAGGAAGCTATGACAGAGGGCTCATCAGTCAAATAAAACTGACTTATTTCATCTGCCAAATGAATGTGGGTGTCTTGCCACAGACCAGCATTATAATATGGATTCAACATTTAATCAAGGAAGATCAGAACCCGAGGGCTCAACTGTGACACCCACCACATGTAAACTTCAGTCATACCTTAATTTACTTCCTGTAGTCCCCAATATTTCTACATTGTTCATTAGTCTATGTGTTATTTTAGGTTAAATCCCCACCTAGATTAGCAAAGTTTCAGCCTAGTTTTCAAATTGATCGTCATACATATCAGAACAGTGTCAAATAAATGTTGTCATGAAAGGCCATTATTAATCCATTCAGACAATTGTTTTGTTTTTTAATTGTTGACCTAAAACTTAGAGCCACGAGAGACCCACCCGCTGCTTCACTGACTCCCACCAACTCTGAGATAAATGTCTGAGATAATGCATGTGTGTGTAAAAGATGTTTTGTTAGTAAACTCTGTGCATTTGTTAGGCAAGGTCTTTTATATCTGTTGGTCTGGTATGGGTCTGTAATGACTTTTCTAATGTAGATTAATAACATACACCAGTGAAAATCGCTTCGGTGCTGCACCCAAATATCGACTGATATGGGGTCTGTAGAACACACACACCCACACGCACACACAGAGTTCTTAAAGGATGACTATAGTACTCATTAAATCTATTCACATTTTGCTGTCTTTTACACATAAGGTTAGCTTTTCAGGTAAGAAACAGTGATATAAAGTGGCTGATGTAACTTGTACTCGCTGCTATATTCCGTTTATCTTAATGGTGGTCTGCTTATTTATGGTATGTTTTTGTGTGTGTAAATCTCATCGGATCCCAGTACAGAGAAGCAGATGGCGGTGATTGTCTCGGCACAGAATAAAAGAAAAACTCAGAGGACAACAAAACTAGCACATCTCCACACTGCTGTGATAACAGATTTAATAATGAGTTATTATGCTCTACAAATTGTTTGTTCGGTGTGATATTTCTGAAAAGTACCACACGTTAGAAAGACCCTTCAGGCATATCACTTGCATTTATGTCCTATATCAAGCACCCCGTGCTCAAATGGTAATTATGGTTTCTCAAAAGACAAAACTTGTGATGTGATACATACGTACTTCTTTGTGTAGGTTAGCAAGTGTCAGAACAATAGAGGATATTTAATTCTCCCCTTTTTAATATTGAATGGAAAAGTTGACACAATTGACGCCTACATGCAACTCGTTTTATAAATGATGACACAAATGTCTTCAGTCCATTCCCATTATGATCACTAAGCTTAAAAAGACATAAAGGTAATGCTCAGTGTATTCAGCTTTACAGTTGTTTTCCGCTCCATCTCTTGACAAAAAGCAAGGTTTGAATCAAATTTATAGTGCCTTCAGAAAGAATTCT
The DNA here is from genome assembly GCA_900303265.1 of Brotula barbata. Taxonomy (NCBI): domain Eukaryota; kingdom Metazoa; phylum Chordata; class Actinopteri; order Ophidiiformes; family Ophidiidae; genus Brotula; species Brotula barbata. The sequence goes on along the minus strand of OMNV01005351.1, from coordinate 54,608 downwards.
GAATCTGAGAGCCTTTTGAAGGCACTGTAGAGAGCCCGTCCATCCATCCATCCATCCATCCATCCATCCATCCATCAATCATCATTACAGCTACCCATATCCAGGTAGCGGTAGGACTGGAGCCTATTCTAGCAGGCATTGGGAGAAAGGCATCCTGGACAGATTTTTTTTGTGAGGCAAACCACCAAGTCATTGCGTTGCCTGGATAGCACAAATGATAGAGAATATAAATATGAAGTAACAGATTTTTAAAATGCTGTTTTGAGAGGCTCTCTTGCCTTTTGTATAGGAGAGGATGAACAAATAATGGCGTTATGAGAGGTGAAAACGTGTTGCAAGTCATTCATCATAAATCTGGCTAATTTCTGCCAAATGTTGGGGAAAAAAGTCAATTAGTCTTTCGAGTTAGTTGTAGCATGTGTTAATTTTAATTTTCCAGCCTGGCAGCCAATTCTGGATTTTGATCTGGGCAAATAGTTTATAGTGCTGATTTCCTCACAACTTATTGAGCTTGTTAGATTAATCGGACAATCACACTATCGGAATGCAGCGCCTATCCGATAGAACAACATAACGAATGGTTTAACTTGCTCTCATTCCCCACACAATAGGACATTTTAAAATGTTTTTTGTTTTTTTTTGCTGATTGTGCAATTGTAAAGCCGAATTGAGATTGGGAACCGAAAAAGGTCACATTTTAGTGTCTGTTCCATAACAGCACTATTGGGTTTATTGCCTCTCTAAGGGACACTTGACAGCACAGGAGTTTGAACCTAGATTCACCAGCAGATGGATCACAATGCTGTTGCCTTAGCAGTCACACTGTTTAGTTGCTTGTGAAATACAGTTCTGTGTACTCACCCTAACGCTGCTGTTTTTCCTGTTTTGTCTTGTCTCTGTGTCTCCTGTTCTCCCCACCCTGCCACCCTGTTTTTGCAGGTCTTCCATTACTACAGACCAGTTTTAGATTTGGTCCAGTTTGTTACTCTGTCAGACCTGCCCAGCTTCCTGATATCCAGCACAGAGTTTGAATTGTATCCTCAATATGAACTTGTGTATATGTGTATTGACAGCACACAGCTGCTCTACATGCAAACTAATGAAGTGTTTTATTGTACAACAGTGGAAAAAAACTATTGTGTTTATGAAAGTACCATATATATATATATTTACAGTATATATTTAGGTTTTTTTGTAAGAGGTAAAGATATTGCTGAGATAGATTTTCAGTATATCCTTGTAAACAGAAAAAATAAAACACAGGCAAATAACTGCATGAATTATTAAAGAAAACATACTGTTATCTTTTCCTCCATAAATGTCATTGGCATCTCTACCCCTCAACTTTATTGTTATTGTTGTTGTTCCTTCATTTCTGACACTCAGAGGCTTGCCTGGAAAGTCAGTGAAATCTAAATTACTCTTGGACCAGCTGAGGTCACTCCATGGAAAGGTAAGTCTTTAAGACAATCTTCTCAGAAGTTCCCATACAAAATAATTTTTAACTAGTTGAAATAGTGGAATTCGTCAAATTTGTCGTTGCATATATTTAAGGGGCATATTTACTGAACCCGTCACAAATCGCCAACTGTATCATTGATTTTTGCGTTGCTGCAATTCTTCAGTTTTATTGCATTTTGCCACATTAATGATGTTTAAGTGCACAACTGCGGTTACTGCAATTTCAATGAAATGTTAATAATGATCAGCTGCTGAGGGCAGTCCCCAAGATATGTGAAGCCTGCAGAGTGCAACAGATGCCTGTGAGCGTTTAATATTGATCCAGACAGTCAACAAAATTAGTGGAGACATCCGATAATTATGGCAGAAATGTAGGAGTGGCAGCTCCCTTGTAGCACAGGAACATGAACAGAAAACTAAGGCTAAGAAAAGATGTGTGAAAAATATTTAATTTATTGCAATATTTTTGCTGCTGACGTATCTTCACAATGGCTCCTCACGGTAAGAAGTGTGTGTCTCTGTTACCTGCCTATCTGATTGAACAGTTTTCTATGAAAACCAATTCAGGGCCCTTTGCTGCACGTCATCTCCTCTATCTGCCCTGTCCTTCCTATCTCCCTTAATTGTCCTATACAATTAAAGGAGATGTCCCTAAAAATAAGGAGAATAAATCAGTTTGGCTTTGCATCTGAATGAATCTACATACATTCCTGTCATATTTTTTGGTTACACATATGCAACTCCCAAAATCTATAATGCACTAGCCCAATTGCGCGCACGCGCACACACACACACACACTAACTGCTTCACTTAGCAGGCGCAAAACCTGCAGTGCAGCCCCTCGGTAAATACAGAGATGTGCTATTTTTATCATTTGTTTCTTAAAAGCATCTGTTATCCAAATGGGACATTCTGGTGTCTAATTTGCACATATTCCTCTGTATATTTCTAGGTCGGAGCATTGTTCAGCCTATCCTGTATAGTTACTGCCATTTCACAGCCCTCAGCAAACCAACTCAGCTCCCAGCGCTGGAGAGACACTGTGGCCAGGAGACCAAAGTGTGTACTAAGTAAGACATTTTCTTGTGTTTTCAGCATGAACTTGTTAAATTGAGAACATTCTGCCAGCTTCAGAGACAAACCACAACACCTTCCATTAGAAAATAAGTTGGGAACTAGAACAACATCAATGAAGATAATAAAGCTTTGTTTGGCACTGCAAATTCAGACCTGAGACTGAATCAATATGGAAAATACTGCTGGAAATAACCAGAAAATATTTGATAGGACAGCTTACAACAAAATACTTGAGAAAATTAGACTGCTGCTGGGGCAGGTAACAAGAATTAAAATAAGAATAGGGCAGCAGGGAAGATAAAGCAATGATATTTGAACATATATTGAGCACAAATGTTTTGATAAAAGCACAATGAGAGAGAAACTTCCATCATAAATTTATTGAATAATCAAGCTAGTTTTACCGGTCATGAATGCCAAGAACAGATTCCATAGCTCTGATGTTCATCCCCCCCAGACTGAAATGAGTCTTGATTTTTTTTTTTTTGTGTAACTCTTTCTTTTATCAATAGTCTCCCTGATATGTGCTTTGTGTTATGAATTACCTCTAAGAGTTAAAAAAAAAAACATAAAAACACAAGACTTTGATTTCACACAGAAAAGGTAGAAAATATCTACACTGAATTATTTAATGTAAAAAAAAAAAACTTTCAGAGAAAAGACACATTTCATATTCTGGAGCAGAATAACTAATTAATCTATGTTCATTCCGGTTTGCTTTGTAGCACCAGAGGTCGAGATGAAAGGAGAGAGTGCTCACTACTACCTGTTGATCCAGGGCTCAGATGATGTCGGGTGTGGAAGCTGCAGGGTTCGAATGTTGCACTCAGCCAATCAAATCAACGGAGCAGCAGCAATGGCAACGGTCATCGGATTGTTGAGAGAGACGTCTATGTCTTCGTCAGGTATATTTATCCAATAAAGGAATCTACTGTAGATGTTCCTGTATTTCATTATGTTAGCCCCTATAAATTACAATGAAGATGTAAGAAAGAGACAGATGAGGCCACAAAGAAAATGCCTTTGCCTAATTCCCTTTCTACAGATGTCACACCATTTAATCAACTCTTCAAAGCACTTTAATGTTATATCAGCATTAAGAGGTTAGGTTATTAGCAGCAGTCTTTTTGATTGTTGCAATATTCCTCTGATCTACAATGTCCTCCTTGTCTACAGTCCTCTTGGCTATTGGTCATCCTGACTCCTGAGAATTGCTTTGTCAGGGCTGCTGTGGCTTCTCTTTTCATTTTCTGTAGTATGTTCTGTTATGGTATTTCTCATCAATGTCACCAAAATGGGGCTGCTCTTTTATTTTGAAAAGAGAGGAATGAATGTTGGTGTTGGAGGGACAGAAAACGCAAGGACAAGCGATACACAGAAATGGAGTGAGTGTACTGTATAGATAAAATATAGCTTTGGTCACAAGTGTCTATAGTTTTGGACGCGAGTCATTCTATTCGGTAGAATCTTGTTTTTATTATTCTTAAACTAAAAGCTTGTTTTGAACGTCCTTGCCTGTTCTTGGGATTTATATGATATTCAAGAGACCAACTGTGGTATCCTCCTTAGAATCCTGCTGTTGTTAACCTTTTATGGAATCTACAGGAGACTTTTGAAAATTACTTTCAAAATGCAGAGCAAATCAATACAAGAGGCCCAAACTTCTTAAACGACACATGCAGAGTTTTTTACAAAAACAAAATAAAATCCTTAAGCTACACAAGCTTTTACATTTCCCAAAAATAGCCTTGACTTACGTGGATGTTGCCAAGTTTATTTTCAACTTAAAGCCAGAATATTATGTCTGAGCTCCTCAGCTACAAGACTCTGGATCCTTGTTGTGGAGGACTTGATGAAGATACTGTATCCTATGCAGAAATGCAGAAAAATTACCTAATTGTTCTGATTAAACCTATTATCTCTCACAATCTCTCTAACTAGGAGGAACTGAAGCCAGTATTGTCCAATCCCAGCCCTGTTTCAAGGCAGACGACCTGCTGAAACGAGAGAAGATGGTAACCCGGGCCCAGGCACTGGTACTCAAGGAAGTTCTCAGTAAGCACCACATTTAACGACCCCATGAAATGAAACATACACCATGGATCGTCACATAAATCTTAGAAAATTTAAATAAAAATTGAGAGGCCACTATTGTGATCAGATTTCATTGCTGTTTTTGCATATTTTTTTTTCACTGAAACTCTTATTTTTTTTTATACATTACTTGCATACCAATGTATGATAATAACAAGTCCAAGCCCCCAGCTCAGCTCTACAAACGAAAGATGTGCCAATCAAAGTGCTATGCCCCCAAGCAGAAGAAGCAACTTTTCACAGAATAGACGGGGAAAGGATCGTGAGAATTTATTTTGGGCTGTTTTGGGAACAGATTTCTTATATAACAGAATGAATTCCTGTGAATGCCTTATCTGTCTTATCCACTTTTGTGTACCTTAGGGACACTGTTAAGGGATTGAAAGTTGTTTTCACTGCCTGTTGACTGAAAGACACTGTGCATGCATATACACCTACACACACAGCTGCAAGACTTGCCCACTGCAGTAATAGCCAGAGGTTCCATATTACATCATGGGAAATATTTGAGAGTGACATAATCTAACATACAGTGAGCTGCTGGCCCTTAAGGTGGCTGCTTCCTAGATCTTCATCTCACCCCACACACAAACACACTCATTATATGGGCCAAATATTTTATCTGCATGGAAAGGAGATAGCTTGCAAGCAAGGAAACACAAATTCATATTATTTGAAAAGTCATGCGTGTGGATTTACTTAATGCATTAATTAAATTAATAGTTTTAATGGAAACATGCTATTGTAATCCACTATATCGAGCAGTCCTCAGCATATGTTCTTTATTAAAAATCAATTTCATTCAACTGTCCCTCTAAGACATATGAACTCTTGCTTTGTTGAACTGTCTTCCTGAGCCGTTGTCTGTTCAATAGTTTAGCTTTCTTTATGCCTAAGCACAGGCTGGTGCATAAACCGGCTCTGTAGGGGTATCATTATTTTACAATCACACACAATGTCCCCTTGGCAGCGTATGATAGTCTAACACGAGTGGAGTGGAGCCAGATTAAAGAGAGTACAGTGAAATCCTTCAGTGGGGACTGGTGGCAAGGCTATAGGGAAGTTCATTTGAAAAGGCAGGGAGCAGAGGCCTGACAACCACAGACCTTAATGAAATTCAACCAAACACATCCTGACTTGGCGTTACATTGGGGAAAGACATGCCCCTCCAGGTTACAAAAGTTAGAGGCCCGGTGAACAGTATTCCTTATTATTTTGGGAGTGAATTTGTGTTCCTGCACATTCCTGCTGTCACTGGTCTTGTCGTAAATGCTGTCACAGGTCTGTGTGTCTCCTCATATGTATGATGATATGCAGACATGATGGTGTGTATGTACTTTATGCCAAGGATTTCATTTATCATTTTTGTCAGTTTTCCAAGATAGATCGACAGATTTTCTAGACATCTAGCTTTCAGCCATTTTCAATTTTAACACTATAAATTCCTAAAAAAATATTGTGAGAATTATTTTGGTCTCAGTTTAGTTTTAATGTCTTTTTTTTTATTTTTACATAATCTCATATTTTCAAGTTTTTCTTTTTTAGAGAGGCACTAGAGCTATTGTCTACATTTCATCTCCCACTTTGCCTCTTGAGTTTTACCTCATAATTGTCAGAGTGTTTATTCCATCTATATTTAGACACCTGCACAAGGCAGGATGAGCTTGAATAACTTAGTAAAGCCACACCAAAGCAGGGCCCCGGCTGCACTAAACTGAAGGACATGTGCTGTAATTGAAATGATCATACACATTCCATAGTTATTCCCAAAATTAAAATAATTCAATTTTTGTATCCAGGGCAGCAAAAAGAAACAACCTCCGCCACAATACCAGTCAATGACTTGAAGGTCTTACTGAGTCTGGCCAGGGAGCGATGTGTGAAGATGACAGAGTCCACTCTGCCCTCTGCTGCTTCCAGTTTGCCCAAGAACCGGGAGGACACATCCAAGACCTCAGGTAAAGCCCAGCAGAGAGACAAAAATAACAAACAAGTTTTTCTCATACACTCTCATGTATCATCAATTTGTCCCTAAAATTAATTCCGAAATTTCACATACACATTTATCCAATGGCAACGTAATCAGGTGGTCAGATCTAAGTCTGCTAGCCTCAGTATTCCTGTGTGACGACACTGTAACAATATAATAACAAGAACATATAGAACATGATATTGTGCATGCTCTTTCAGCTGAAATTATGACATTTGCAAATTATGTAAATTGTTTAAACTACAGCAGTTGTTTGGTCTAATTGAGATTTTTGGGCATAAAGTGGTATGAGTTACTCATTGGTTGTCATAATGATGCATGGACATGAGCACAGGCTGCAGACTCTGTAGTCTGAGACATCTCAGTGAGCCAGCAGCCTGTCAGACCGAAATGAGCAGTAACAAATGGGCCAATTCCAAGTTTGCTTGTTCCCTCAAACCTTAGTGTTTCACAATATACAAGCAACAAACCCAAGGGTAATGCTGGAACTGTGTAACATATACAGTACACACATACGAATGCATGGTGGTACAAATCCTGTTACTTATCCAAAATCCAAGCGTATTCTCTGCTCAGGAGATGGAAATGCTTCTTACTGCAACAAGCAGTCCCTGCATTGCATCAGGAATGTCTTTTGCATTTGTATGTCTGCATCGCCTAAAGGCATGAATGACTTTGTGTGGGCTGTCAAACTGCTGGCGTAGAGCTTCAGTCTCAGTCTCTACATATAACTAACTGGCAGCCTCAGGCCATTGCATGCAAGAAACATCCTCTCAGTAAGCCTGGTGTATCCAGATAAATCACATTTATGTCGTCCTTGAGAAAACCTAGCACCCAAAAATATTCCAGGTGCTGATGGTTAGGATGTTGAGTTTTCATCTTAACGGGGTCCCAGCTGCCAAGAGTTCAATGTATGGTCCTGGCCCAGGTTCATTATTATTCAGACCTGTGTGATATTTTTGTCACATGCCTGATATAATGTGGTGCGGCCTTCTACATAATGTCAAAACTGGATTTTCCCAATGGATAGCTTAACTCCATGTACTCTCTATAACTGCCAGTCTATTTCTGCTGGAGATGCTGTAATTGGCATCTTGTCTATCAGCATTTTAAAGTGATTGATAGTTCCTGTCTCTTAAATGACATCCCCTAGTGTGAGCTCTAGCTTATTGGCTGAACAGTGCCAGATAATGTATTAGTGATTAGTGTCTGATGCCCACAGTGAGTTGTGCTCGATTTTTTTCTTTTTACTAGACTAATGTTACATCTCATTTTTTCTGATAAGATGTTTAGAAATGTTCACGCAGTTTTACAAGCATCAGTGAGGGTAAACGATAGAGATAAATCCAGGTCAACTGAGATTGTCAAAAACCTTTTGATCATGTCTATTGCAATAAATTAATTCTACGTTTGCCTAATATTAATGGGAATTATTAAAGGGATTTTCTTGTCATTTTTCCACATATTTGTGATGGGAGTATTTAGTTATCCCACCTATAGAAATGCATTGCGTGAGCCCGAACCCATATGTCCGTAACTGCCCAAAAGCAATGTTCTTGACTAGCCTTAAACCAAACCAAAAGGGGAGGGGACTCAAGGAGATTACATTAAAAAATCTGCCCTTTTATGATAATAAGCACGTGGAAACATGTATATTCCCGCCATTGAAAGAACATTGTTCGTAGCATAGTGTGCTGTTGTGTCCATGTTTGCTTCACAATGTGAAGCATCTTCTGACTGAAGTAGAGACTTAACATTGTTTTTTTCTCCCTTTGGTTGTAGTTTTTCAGAGCACTTTCTCCCTAAAGTCTGACTGGCCAGAGAGGAGTGTTCTCCATAATGTGGAGAACCTACAGAGGAGGCAACAGAAGAGCAGGTAAACTGGTTGTGTTATGTTTGTATTCATTTAAACAATAAACTTTTGTAGTTGATAATCATTTACAGCGAAGAAGTTGATCGAAGTCTTTGGTTGTCCCAGTATTCCCACTTTCTGGGACCCAGAGTTCCCAGAGTGACTTGACACACTGTCAACATCCATTCTTGGTGGGACATCTGAGAGCACCTGATTTTGCTATGTCTGATGTATGCCTTAGGTTCGGCTTATTAGGTCCAGGGTCCACTGACAGCCTGCTAGGCCCTAAAGACGTTCAGAGGAGCCTCTCTGCTCCACTCGACGCTAAAGAACTTCTTAAACACTTCACATCTAGTGGCGAGCCTACAGGGGAGCTACAACCACTTGCTGTCCACAGAGGGTAAGTTCAGTCAGCTTTATCGCTCCATGCTGAGTGGCAGCTTGATCAGATATCGTTGATCTGCCTTAAAAGACTTGTGGATTTCCATAGCGAGCACTGACTGGAAATAAGTTTTCATATCCACCTAAATAGACCTAGTATCACTATGACAGGCACAGCATGACACACACACACATAAACATTGTATAACATAGACAATGGTAAGCAGAGTGAGTAAAAGCTATTTGTCCTTCCAAATTAAACTGGTTTTCCCTCCTTAATATACAAACTATTGGTTTACAATATTGTAGACTGAACTCTGGAGTCTGGACAAAAGTGCAATAGATCAGGAATGACCTAACATTTGTACAAAAAGACCATCATGAAACAAGACAAATGGCTCAGCACATAAATATGTCCATATTCGGATGCACAGTTTCTCTGTGGGTTACACCAGTTGGTTAATGAGATGTTTCTGAATGAGAAACATATTTGACGAGCCCATAATGAGGTTTTGATTGTGTTCATTACTTATCCACAGTGAGCTTACAACCTTTAGAGAAAACCATTTGGTATCCGAGCTTGGTAAAAAAAACAAAAAAACAAAACATTAGTCTGGAGTGGAGGACTCATCAATTAGTGCTTACAATCATCTGAAAAAGCACGCATTTTTAAAGGGTGAAATTTGTATTCATTTTTCCATGAAGACAATGGTATATTGATAGCTTTTCAAAGACATAATTATGTTTTGCTATTTAATTTACCTGTCCTCCCATTGGTTCTTTGCTTTTGTTCAGGGGTAATCACACATTTCAGTTGTCACCCAACCTGTCTCCCAGGAAAGTCAGCCAGATGCCATTCAGCAAGGCTGTAAGCTCCCACTTCCATGGCATAGAGTAAGTTTATCCAAACTGTACACACGCAATCAGGTAGAGGGAACCAGCATTTTACAGTTTACTCCGGGCATGATAAGCTGACAAATGTCGTAAAAGAAGAAACATTCTGTAGTTCATTGTTTTAGTTTAAGTAAACCGGATGGACCTTATCTTACTGTTCTGTTTATCTAGGTTCTGTCTGGACAACCAGAGGTCCTTGGACCGGGATCAAGCCTTCATAAGGCTCCAGTCCCGTCTGATTCGGTATGAAACCCAAACCACGTGTTCCAAGGAGCCGTGCGCTCTGCCTTTTGCCCTCAGTCCTGCTCCCTCTCCTGCTGTGATATCAGAACCAGGAAGTGTTCCCGATGGGGAGATGCTGCAGAATGCTGACGTTGCGCGCCTAAAACGGAGCTCCTGGGATACAGACATCATCGGAGGATATCCTCGCAAAAGGTATATGCATGATGTGTGTGCGCGCCAGAACACTGAAACTGTTTTCTATCCATTCTTGCATAATAATAATACAAATGAGGAAATGTTGCCAACCCAATATAACAATAACATTAATTACAGGAACTTAGAATACAACGCGCAGGCAATAAATTGCATGGCAGGATAGAAAATCTGCATGTAAGAATGGAGGTCCCTTGGAATGGTTAGAGCACAACAATTGCTCTTGCCTAATTTTTACAAACTGCCGACTCTGGCGGTGAGCAGATAAGGTCCAGATCATCTTTTAACTAATCTAAGGCACAGATTAAATACATGCTGGAGCGAAGAGTGTCTGGGAAGCTCTGCTTGCCCCTCTGCCACAGTTTTGCCTGATCCTCCTAGAAAATGGACCAATTGGTTTGCCATGCACAGTGTCACATTTACTAATGTGTAACTACTGCATGTGTCTTTAAATGATCCAGACTGGTGAAGTCAGAGAGCAGTGACTCTCTGTGCTCTCAGAGCAGCAACAGCAGTGGGACACACCCATCCCTCAGGTCACTCCGACAGCAGCCACACAGATCCCAGTCCACGTCTTCTTCTTCAGTCGTAGGGCGGACATCAACAGGTAAAATCACTCTCATCTGTAGAAATGTTTGGATTGCACAAGAAAACAACACATTGAAAGAGATGCAGTTTAGCACAAGTTAGTGAACAAATATTCATGATTTCTTGTAAATTATAGGCCACAGATGACTTGTAAAACTGCACCTAAGGTTGAGTTCACACATGATTTCCAACTTTCCCAGCATGTAGTGGTTGGTATGGGTCATTGCGGGGTTGGCTCTAACTTGTATCAAGCTCAGAAGCCTTGTGCAGGTCCCCAAATCGACAAAAACTGGGAATTGGTAGGACAAGGTACAGGACCTGTCAACACCTCCTTTCTGATTCAGGAGTTTGTTGAGTCAGGGTACTGCTGACATTTCAGAAGCATTACAGCAGTCTCTTCAAACTTATTTGTACAAGCCAACACCACATGCAATGTCTCAAAAGTTCAAACTCACTTGGAAGCCAAAGAAAAATTATATATCAAAAAAAGTGAGAGAGGTTGTTGAAAGAAAGATCTCCTCCTCTCAAATCAACCGCATCCACTCGGCACCTTTTCTGCTGATCATACTGAATATTTTCTTAATGCCAAAACACTCTGTGTAACTCCGTCTCATTGGAAAAATACTTAATGCAGTTTTCCTTTTCCTGACGCTGCTTCCCAGGTTTGGTCCATCTGCCATCAAGTGACAAACCTAAACCCCCGCAGCAGAAAACACAAACAGAGGACAAGTCTGCGAAGGAGTCGCGCTCCCAGAAACACAATAGGGTGAGTGTGTGCGTTTGTGTACAGGCACATAAAACCTCTGTTTGTTTATCTGTTAGACACTTTTCATTAATAATTGAAAAAGTAAATCAAAGTTCAGTTCTTCATATTTCACTGTAATTAAAAAGGAAGGAAATGCTCGACTCTTAATTTGAATTTGATTTGCCGAAGGGTTCCCGGTGATGATGGAGGTGATTGGGAAACTGCACCAACACAAGATGGTGCAATGAATAAAAATAAATCAGTCATGAATTATGATAATCAGATTCTATCATTGATGCGTCACTGTGAAGTTTACGGTCCATATTAAACCCAGCAGCTCTCGCACTCAGGTTTTCTGTGAATAGGAGAGGCGTGAATAGAAAACACTGTTGTGTTTTGAGATTCAACTTTTTTAGCTATGTTTGGTAACTCTTGGATATTACTCATTTATTTCCTTACAAGGGACGCTAATAACAGTACATTGACAACAATATTAGTACAACTAGCAACTAAGTAAATATAAATTACTGTAAAATGTCTTTTTCATCCTGAATTTTTCCCGAATAACGCTTCATAATGTTCAATAATATGTTTCTTACATAGGAATGGCCTGTTTAGTGGTGATTGTCAGTTCTTTTACTTCTATATCTTGATGCACTATGGAGAAAAGAAAAAACCCATCAGAAACCAACATTCTGCTTCAGTGTTTGCGTAATTACAAAATTAACCAGTAAACCAGTAAAAGTGGAATGATTTGGGACTACCACCAAATTAAAGTGCCCTCCTCGACCTAAGACACATCTGTTAGTTCACACTTTTAATTCAAAAAAGTAAATTTTCAAAATTACTTCCTGTGTGTGTTTTGGCCCTCCCCAGGGGAGGGAGGAAAAACAGGAAACACATTACTTCAACATTAAATCACTTTCCATGATTCGAACTCTAAATACAGTACTGTGTAAACTCCCCATTCACCACCAGTGCCACACTCACACACACACGGTCTCTTACACAGATCAGATGTTCTTGTGGTTTTCTGCCTGTGCTGACTGTGGTTTTTAATATGTGGGGGTGTATGATAATGAGGTAGCAAAAGCACGCTCAGTACTCCTATTATCTTATCACCTGCCTTCACTCTCACTTACAAACACACACACACTAATGCATACGCGATACGTGGGCACAAGTGAATATGTACATACACAGATACACATTAGCGTACAGACTACCACCATTCACGTACAACCCACCCAATCTGCATCCTGCCCTTGAGTTGCTCTCTGATTACTATGCATACAGGCTTATCATGAAAACACAAGTTTAGGAAAGAACATTTGGACCTTTTCAGAAAGAATGATAGCAGTTCACTCAGGACACAGATTAAACGGCCTCGTCCTCCTCAGGAGACCAGACGGCACCAACGAGTCGTCATAATATGTAATGACGTTTACTCAGAACAGTTAATGTGGAGAGATTAAAGGCAAATCATATGCAGTTAATCTAAAGGTGCACGTTTCTACATGGACACACACTAAACACGGGACGTTGTGACATTCCTACCTGTTAAAAAAAAATGGCTGTGCTAACATTTGCTTCTCTGATGCTGCTTAGCTGGTTAGAGATTAAACAAAACAAGTGCACACACTGTGCGTGTGTTTGTCTTTTATCTTTGTCTATTTGTCCCCAGATGCTGCAGGAAGTAGTAGCTAAAACACTGAGGCACCATGGGATCACTGCCGAGCACAAATGCTTTGAGGCTTGCAGTAAAAGATTGTTTGATATCTCCAAGTTCTATCTCAAGGTTTGTCTTTTTATTGTCCACACATAGTCCTCACTGTCCTTTGTCCTTTATACTTTTGTATGCCACTTTTGATACCTAGCGTGCCAGTTTATTTTCTGAAAATTTTGGCAATATTTAATTTCATTTATTGATCTATATCTTCCAAGTCCAAAATTTGAGCTACATAAATGCAGTATATTTTTATAGTATATATTTTACAGTTTCTTATTCCATACCAATTTTCCCCAAAAAATTGAGACCTAAAATGTCATTTCTTAGCATAAATCTTGTGTGAGATTATTTTTCTGTGAGAATATGAGACATCGTTCTCTTCTGTTGTTTGATTTCAGGATCTGAAAACATCTCGTGGCCTACATGACGAGATGAAGAAAGCAGCTAATAGCAACGTCAAACAGGTAATAACAGACCTAAACATCAGGGGCTCTCAGTTTGGGGGGTGTGTGCCCTTGGAGTTTGTCAGATCATCTTGTTGGTGTTCTGGCATGATTAATAGGACCGCATGCAAATTTACCTCTGATTTTGCTCTGTGCAGGTTTTATCTTTGACATTTTGGCATATTTTCTTGTATCGTAGGTGATTGACTGGGTGCTAGAGAAAACTTCAAAGAAATGAAGATGATGACACTAACCATCAAAAGTTACATTTGAACAAATGAATTATAGAACGCTATTTTTTTTAAGCCTTCCTGATACGTTTTAATTTCTTACATTTTAATCATTTATTTAACTGTATTTGTTTCTCTATGCTGAGTAGCTCATACAGATATGTTTTATTTTTCGGGGCCCATTGTGTTCTGTGCAATTTTCACATCTACCCTCATCTACTCCCAACTGCTCCAGATTGATCTGAAACTGAATCCGCTGCGTTCAGTGGTGCTGACTCTTGAATGTGGGACAAATCCACACTCTACAATCTGCTCTGGCTGCAGTCACCGTGCCCAGCTGGACTTAAAATTTATGATTGGCCTCACACACTGTAGCTGCTTATAAACCATGATTTTAAATACTTTCCCGATGTTTCGCTGAGCTCGTATTTGTTTCTCGTTGCAATAATAATTTTAAGACTGTATCCATGTATATATTTTATTGTCTTTAAGTGGTTCATATTTTACTGTTTACAATGCAATAAAGTCTTTATGGATATTACTTTGTACACAGTGTAACTCCCTGGACACATTACTGTAGGAAAGATTAAGTATGTGTTCATGAAAGAGGTGTGTGACTCTTTTTTTATGTATTGTCATTGAGAAATATGTGTTACATTATACATGCTGAGAGCTCAGTGTGCCCAGTTTGGGTTGTTGTTATTCAGGCGGTGAGAACCAAAGCCAGAGGCACGCGGCAGGATGCACAGTGCTCATTGTCAGTGACAGAGCCGTCCCGTTTGTCCTTGTACATTTTGATCATCGCAAACATTGCTAAGAAATCTGAAATCCCTGCAAACAGATGCAACCTAGATCCACTGACAACGTTGCATTCAAGATAACAGTAATGCGACACGCATCACCTTTCTTAAGCATTTAATGTCACGCAGAAACCCCTCTTAAACAGGATTCAGGAGAAATATTGTTATGTTAGGGGTGGAACATATGATCATCTTATTACAATGACATAAGAAAGACCGAACTGATGTGCAGTTTATATTTTATATTATGCTCGTTTTGCTGTCACGTAAACATAGACAAAGTCGTGCAAGGTACTTTGCATAGAATAAATAATACAAATTGACAAAGTGAAAGCAAAATGGTTCACTTGTATTCAACCTTGCCAATTCTACTGACAGCTAAAGCCCAGTGGAATATTATGTTGTGACTTGGTATCATCCTACCTGTAAGAATGAAACCAGCACAGACAGATGTGGGCTTATTATGCATGAGAACTTCCTGCTCAGTCTGCGGAGAGCAATAACTGTCACATGAGTTGAGACTGTTTTTGGGGTAAAAACTGCAGTCACCAAACTGTGTCTGATGAAAATAGGCCTAATGTTGCACTGACGTCACCTCTGGGATCTCTAAGAAATGAAACATCTTTGGTGTCTTTTCATGTTGCGTATTAGATTGCTGGATTTGAACTTTGTACCTTTTCTAAAAATTTTTAAAGACCGAATGAAAAGAAGTGTTTAATTGGTGGGATCGAGTCATTGTTTCGCAGGGTAGAAGGTCAAATCTTGGCACTCAAGACTGATTTGTCCAATGAAACCCTCAGTGGTGAAGTATCTCAAAATGATTTAGTTACAAGTAAAAATTGACTCAGAAAACATACTTAGGTAAAGGTAATTAAGTTGCTGCTGTTAACTTTGCTGAAGTATCAAAAGTATTTTTTTAAATTCTAACTACTTCAGTATTGGAAAAAAAAGTGAAATAATTTCACATTCTCTCTGTCATTTATAACTTAAGATCGTTTTCAGATTCACTAAATACTCTCAGCCTACACGCCACATGTCTTCATATAAATAGCGACTGAATCTTACAAAAGGAGAAGCAGTCACTAATCACTTCAACGCAGTTTTTCAAAGTTTGTTTAGAAATGAGCTTGAGCCTTGGAGGGCACTTTAGATGCACTAGACCGTAAAGAGTCGTCTGCGAAGTGTTTCTGTTTGAACTTCCCCTTTATTTAAACAAATACAGTAAGAACTGAAACTGATTAAAAACACCAAAACTAAACAAATTATGCTGTAATTAACATCAAACATTCCATAAAAATCTAACTTATCTAACTTTTTTAAGTCTTCATCTCTCCATCTGCATATTGAAAACATCTATTTAGAAAGAAATTTTAAGCCCAATTTGACAAATTAGAGATTGGAGTCTTCTTCATGTGACTCGAGCGTACGCCCTTGACTCTGACATTAAGATGACTTTATTATCCACATGTAGATGGTATCATTAACTTTAACTTGCGTCATAAAACAATACAAATGTCAAGGAAAGTCATCATGTTGTTATTGTGGTTTAACACGATAAATGTCATCTTTTTGTTATCATAGAAAAGATAAAGTGTAACGTCTTCACTCTCAGTCGGATATGCAGCGTATCAAACCCAAACCCGGAGCTGTCGTTTTGTTTTTTTTTGTGGATACATGTCTGTTAGCATCAAACATATTTCACAGGATTGATGATGAAATCTAAAAGATGTTTTTGAAGCAGTCGGGGGTTTCTTGACTTGAATCTCAAGACCTTAAATGGGTTATGTTCATGTTCTGACAAGACCTGATACGGTGAAGATGAAATAAATTTGCCAACTGTCAGTGTTTTAAAAAATGTTATTAATGGCCTTGGAAGGTTTTTGTTCCAAGCACTTGAAATCTGTGTTTTGCTTGACAGGTGGATGAGAGACCAATTTTACAAAAGAGAGATGGATCAGGTGAAAAATAGGCAGGAAGGCAGAGGAGAAAAAAAAGAGGTACAGAGTCAAGAGATTCATACAACCAAAGAGAGAGGAGACGGACTCCTATCTCATTTTCTAAACGGATTGTTTCATTATGAAAACCTGGAGTGTTGAGTGTCTCGGTGGCATTATTACCATTGGGCTGTATATGAAGCTATCAAATCTGTGTGTGTGTGTGTGTGTGTGAGAGACCTGAAAGCAGGTGTGCATTTAAAAAGCAGAGTCCGTCTAAATGATAACAGGTATAAGTGGGTAATTTACTGTGCAAATGTCCCGCTAGAGATAAGAATTATGTATGAAAGTGCTAATTTATACAGCCTGACATTATATTGTTAACCTCCTTGTTGTCGGCTCCTCGATAAACCCATCTGTCTCTAGTCTGTCTCTGGATAATTTGACTCTATTACTAATACAGCGCTTCAAGTCAACCGTGGAATCCACAGAGAATAAAAACGTGTGTTGTGTTCTGACCGTTTCTTACTTCCCCATGAATGTATTTCACCAACTCAAAGCTCAGTCTAGAATAATATACTGTGTAGTGAAAACAGATAGTAACAGTTTCTGATTTTGTGTGCATTCCAAAATTGAGTGCTTTGTTTGTGAATTTTTTTGGGTTGCAGATCAGTGTGTATGAGAATTTTACGACGGCCAAAAACATGAAGTCAATTATGGACACAGCATCAAATGGGATTACAGTACAGGTACATGTACTCAAACTACAACAACGCCAATATCAATGCCATGATTTTAATCTCATATGTCCATGTTTTTACACACAGGAAAAACAGTGTTCCATCCAGGAACTAAAGAAATCCCAAAAATAGGTCATACATTACATGACGTCACATTAGTACAAGTACAACATTTTGGTGTCAAGTGATGCTGATTGGCATTTTGTCAGAACAGGAAATTAATTCCAAATGTGGATAATCTGGACAAAACAGCATATATTGTTACAACTACACTAGTGGTGTATTTTTTATCTTTTGGCGAAAAACACTGGACATGCTGAGCGACACGGTGCTGAGCGCAATAACAGCCTTGTGCTTAGAAGTAGTTTGAGTTGGTTTAAAGCGCAAACACATTCTGTGACCCCACGCTGACAATTTGCCGGACCTCTCCCCACTTTAAGATCAACACAGGTGAAGGTTCTCAGTCATCCAGGTCATGGTTAACCACGAAGGATTGAATCGAGGGCAACTGGACTTGACAGAAGACACTTTAAGATGTTTCGCTTCTCCGGTTCTAACTGACTGGTGGGGAGTCCCAGGTATTTAACCTCTGTGGGGTCATTGTCTAGGTCATCCATACTGCTTGGTTCGTTTGAACTGTACAGGAGCGCTAATGAACCAAGTAGTATCGACTCCCCGCCGGGCAGTCAGATCTGGAGAAACCGCTTGGATGAGAGGCGAAACACCTTCAAGTATCTTCTATGGAATCCACTTCAGCCCTTCCTGGATAACCTTCCTACAGTGCAATCTGCCAACAGCCTGCTTCAAACTTTGACCGCGTGTAGGAGAGGCACCAGATAGAAAAGTTGACACTTTGTGCCTTCACCAGTAATGAGCTGAGAAGAAGCAGAGTTGAAAAGGGAGAGAAGTCCCGGGAGGAGTGTGCTGACACACACTGCTGCAGCAATTAGTGGAGAACAGACTATAAGAGGCCACTCAGACATCTGTCATGTTTGTGTTTAATTTTGTTTGTCGGTATGGCTCGGTGGCTGATTTAGCCCAAGTGCATCGATGCGTGACAAAAATAGTTATGCAAAAAAGTTAAGTAGGAATAAAAAAAAGAAGCTTAAAGTCAACTTTTTCAAAAAATTACCAGCACAGATTTATTGTTTACCATAAAAAGCCCTACAGATCTCTGGAAAATGACTTCAATATTTAAATGCTACTCCTTAAATCATAAAAACGTCCTTTCCCTACAATTAACTACAAGCCATCAACTGAAACAACAAAAGAAGAGGAGGGTGAAGACCTTCCTCGCCCTGCCTATACTGCCTCTCTCAAATTTTTCAGACTTCGCTTGATTTGCATTAATTCTTGCGATTGCAAGATTGCAATTTCCTGGAGGGAACGCTTAGAAGATCACACACACACACTACACCCTAATATTAAAACAGTCCAGACCAGCAAGGAGGGAGCTGCCAGCAGCACACGCCAAGGTCATTCTTACCGCTCGATAAGATAGTTTGCACACAAAGGACGCTTTTAAAGAAGGTAAAGTTGAAGCTGCACTTCCTGAATCCTCATGGGGAGGTTTGTCCTGTCCGTTTGACCCGCTCTAACTATTTAGGAGTGGTGGGCAGCCTCAGTGTTGCACCCGGGGACCTGCTCCAGTTCTCAGGCCAGTGACTCGGTCACAGGGAATTGTATCTGTTTTCAAGGTGATCATCACGGGTGACTCTCTTTAAATTAGGATGCAACACAGTGATGCAAAGGCTTCAAACGCTCGACCCAAAATCCAGCGTTTTTCTTGTCCTAGTTTTGTACGCTGCACATATTTTAATATTCATATAGTTGAATCATTTTGCTGTAAATGACCTATTGGATGGTGTTTTTTTACAGTTCATTATCGTTATTATTACTACCTATATTTACCTCAACTTTATTCTTACACTTTTTTATCCATCTATTCTGCTTTTAGTGTCACCAATGATTCTGACTCTGAATTATTGTGAATAAAGCAAATATGTGATTTTGAAGGCATTAAATTTGATAACAAAATTCAAAAAAAGCTTCATGTTTTCAAACCCAAATTCTATACGCGACTCTGTTAAGCTAATAGGCTTTTGGATTCGGTCCAGTTTCTTAAATGCGACATACGGTAGCATCCAATAATTCTGATATATCTGTTTTTGATGGATCAGTAGAATAATGAGAAGAAACAGGAGCTAAAAATGTGAATAAATAAAGCTGGAAGGTACTAAAATATGACATTGCAGCTGTATGAATAAGCAGATTGTTTCCCCCTCCATCCCTGGGCATCGGGAGTATCAAGATGAAAATGAGTGCATGTTCCTTTGTGTGCATTTTCTTACCTGTGTGTGTGTGTGTGAGTGTGAGATGGCGTCCTACGGGTATTATGCGCCTTCGTGAACCAGCACCGACGGGAGACAGAAAGGGTTGATCGCTGCATTCACTGCGAACAACAAAGAATGAGGAAGTCACTACAAAGAGACAAGATTAAATGATCAGCAGAGCAGGAATTCAACCGGGCCTGAGTGAGCCTGTCACAGCATACAGGCCTACAAGCCAGCAGGGACCAGGAGTACACACACACACAGACTACTTCAGAGAATCCATGTAAAATCCAGGACATACTGTATGTGTGAACCAGTCAGTGCAGGTGATGCTTGAAAAGATGACAAGACACAGGAGAACAAGGAAGAAAATCTACATAATGATTGCCCGTTGATGAATAAATTACAGCATTTAGTGTCAGCAGGTGCTCGTATTTATTTGTTATTTTATGTGATTACCAATTACAAAAATACTTTTGACTCCTCTTACCAATTATATCAGTGCACACACATTCCCAAACTGCACCTCAGTGTTATGGTTACTGGCTCAGTGCAGGAGAAGTATGGATCACCAGGGTGTAAAGCCAGAACATATACGATGGGAACATCTTACCCATGATCCTTTGCTGATCCACGAGCCTCCATTCCTCAAATGCTGCAATCCTGGAATCCCAGGAATCCTCAGCATGGTACTGTAGTAACACCCTCGAGTTAGCTCTGATGTTCCTAAAAGAGGAATTCAAGGGATACCTGGCAAAAGAGATGTGACTTTACAGAGACTCACTTCCATCAAAGATGGTAGAAGCTGGAGTCAGACGGACTGGGCTGAAGACACTGTTACATCACAGAGGGTTGGAGGATCCCTTAGCCTCACTCCACATGGACACCTGGAGTTAAGAAGTGCAAATGAGGGGACGAGGACCACGAGGATCAAGTCCATGAGGCAGCCAAGAGTTGCCTTAAACTCCTTGGGCATCAATCAGTCTATGTGAACCCTGCCAACTTGGTCTAATCTCCATTTCTAAGAATGAACACACTGATGTTCACGCAACAGTTCAAGAAGCAGAACTCTGGAGAACATTTTTAACTTTTCTCCACGATGGGGCAGTTGGGCCGCGGATACAATCGAGCATTGAGAACCATTGCTGGTAGCCTTCTATACATGAGTGCGCAGCTGCAAGGGGAATCAACAGCCAGTTCAGGCTTTCACATGAGAACAATCAAAGATGGCAACATGCAGTCCAGCTGGAGAACAGCTGAGGTTCACCAAACACCAAATAGTTCATGGTGAACATTTGGAGCCAAAGAGAGGACCACTTGGAGGAGCCTTATCAAAGGAAGAATGGACCAGCAAAGCATCTGGGAATTGCTGTCGGGCCCACAACTTATCAATCATCACCATCTGTTGAGTTTAACATGGACAAAATCTACAAATGCAGTTCAAATTGTATTATCAAAGCGGTGCTGAAAAACTGGCAATAGCAATGCAGCCATTATTCTTTTGAACTGTAGTCTTCCCCATCTCTGGTCTCACTCTTGCTCACACACACACACACACCAAAACCTGTGTGGGCCTGCCTGCCACAGCAGGGGAATGTAACACTGGGCCAAAAGAAAAGCCATTCATTTAGAGCCCCCTTTTACACACACACACACACACACACCCATACACACACATACACACATAAATATCAACGCA